>CAUYLG010032610.1:0-143804 GCA_963573385.1 Cacajao melanocephalus | reverse complement strand
TTAAATCAAGCCTGGGTTATCGGGACGTACTCCATTACATAAAAAAAAAAAAAAAAAAAAAAAAAAAAAAAAAAAAAAAGACCTGTGCAAATTAAAGCAATCATGAGGTACCTTTTTCAATTATTAGCAAAATGAAAATGTTAAATTTGGATATCAGTGTTAAAATTTCCAGTGCTGACAATAGTATAATAAACTAGCTGGGCACAGTAGCTCATGCCTGTAATCCCAGCTATTGGGGAGGCTCAGGCAGGATCACTTGAGGCCAGGAGTTTGAGACCAGCCTGGGCAACCTAGCAAGACCCCGTCTCCAAAAATATTTTTTAAAAAGTAGCCAGATGTCATGGTGCACACCTGTAATTCTAGTTACTCAGGAGTTTCAGCCAGGAGGAGAACTTGAGACCAGAAGTTTAAGGCTACAGTGAGCTATGATCGCACCACTGCCTTCCAGCCTGGACAACAGAGGGAGCCATCAACTCTAAAAAATGAAATAAAGTGGGCCGGACATGGTGGCTCATGCCTGTAAACCCAGCACTTTGGGAGGTCAAGGCAGATGGATCACTTGAGGTCAGGAGTTTGAGACCAGCCTAGCCAACATGGTGAAATCCTGTCTCTACTAAAAATATAAAAATTAGCCGGATGTGGTGGCAGGTGCCTGTAGTCCCAGCTACTCTGGAGGCCAAAGCAGGAGAATCACGTGAACCTGGGAGGTGGAGGTTGCAGTGAGCCAAGATCATGCCACTGTACTCCAGCACTCCAGCTTGGAAGACAGAGTGAGACTTCATCACAAAAAAAAAAAAAAAAAAAAAAAAAGAAAGAAATAAAAATAAAGTATTCTAAACCAGTACTATGAAGTAAGAGCCTTATAAAATAGTGCGACCTTTTGGAAAGCAATTGCCCAGGCCTGCCAGGCGACCAGCTCCAGATCATTTACCTTCTGTGGACATAAATGTAACTTTACAAGGTTACATTTGCATGGCATTCAATGTGAATGCTGTAGTTGTGCTGATGGCAGCCCTGAAGTTACCAATGTACGTCAAATGTCACCAATGTATGTGTGCATATGTTCATTTATGAAGACAAAAAGCTAAAAATAAAATCTAAATATCCAATTTTATGGAAATACTTTAGCAAATTTGAGTACATATTATTAATGGAGTAATAGACATCACTAAAAGTAACTGTAGAAAAGTACTAAAGCATGCTCATGTGATGGGAAATCGATTAACGGGTCTGATGTGTGTTATTCAGGTGATAGATTCCCTGAGAGCCCTGACTTGGCCACTATGCAATCTATGCTTGCAACGAAATTGCACACGTACCTCATATATTTGTACAAGTAAAAAGGAAAAAAGGCCAGGCACAGTGCCTCACGCCTGTACTCCCAGCACTTTGGGAGGCCAAGGCAGGAGGATTCCTTGAGTTAGGAGTTTGAGACTAGCCTAAGCAACATGGAGAAATCTCATCTCCACTAAAAATACAAAAAGTACTCAGGCATGGTGGGGTGTGCCTATAGTCCCAGCTACTGAGGAAGCTGAGGTTGGAGGATCACTTGAGCCCAGGTGGTCAAGGCTGCAGTGAGCCAAGATTGCACCACTGCACTCTAAGCTGGGTGACAAAGCAAGACTCCATCTCAAAAAAAAAAAAAACAACAACAAACCATGGACTCATGGGATAATGTTAAGTGAAGAAAAGACATATGCAAAAGAAATATACAAAATAGCATGTATCTAAAACAATTTTAAAATTCTCTGGATGATGCCATTATAGATATTTTTACTTTCTTGTCTATCTTAATTTTTTTAAATACATTTTTCCATTATGCTGCAAAAACTGTATTTCTCATTTTAAGAGAAAAATTTATCTTAAAGTTACATTTTCAAAAGAGTGATGAGTAGAATAATTATGGTATACAGAGTATTATTCCAAATCTCAATCTGTTTTTAAGAATGTATTTAGAGGAAAAGACTGAACGGATAACCATCAAATCCTTACAAAGGCTATCTTGAGACAGTTCTATCAGGGTTGGTTTAATGTTTCTCTCAATATATTTTTTTGTTTGCTATTATCATTTACTGAGCCCCTATGGTATGTGAAGCGCTCTTATGTGCGTTGTGACAAGTAAGGTCCCAGCAGCCTCTGAGGTGTATGTTATCACTGTGAATCCATTTTCCGGGGTGGAAATGAAGACTCGGAGGGGCAAAGCTGCCTGCCCAAAGCCCAGCTACAGTTTCCTAAGTGACATCTTCAAGTAGATACGGTACTGGCTTTCCTCTCTTCAAGGAGAGGGATCTATTCACTAGCAAAGGTCCACGATGCTTTTTTGAAGGAGGCAGCTGTGGGATGATGAAGAACTTGAGAGACTGGCTGCAAGCTGCCTTCTATGGGGACCAGGGGTACATGAGAGCCTCAGTGCATTAACTCTTCCCAGAGCAACCCAGCGTGGCCAGCACACAATGAGGAGGAAGAGAGGTCCCAGTCAGCCAGTTCCAGAAGGCTGAGAAGGCTAGAGGAAGGAAAATAGAAAAACCCTACCAAGCAGCACTCTGAGTGAGTTTAGGGATGGAGTGAGAATGATGAATTCAGGGAAGCACAATCTGAGCAGCAGAGTATGTGGAGAAACTGTAGAGAGGCGAGAGAATTCTAAGAAACGTCAGGCTGCCCTATGGATTGAATCTCCCATAACATGAAATTGCCTGCTCACTAACTCTGAGTTTCTGAGTTTCTCTGAAAGTGACACCACATTGAGAATGAATGATGTAGGGCCCTAAAATGTATTTGTGATATATTTATACCTATTTTTCTCTATTGTTAAAAATTTTTCAATGAGCATGTGATTAATGTCACAACGAGGGGGAAAGTACATATAAATCCTTTAGGAGTTTTAGAAGAATTGTTTCTTAAGATGGAGAATAGTTTGGAGAACAGTTAAAAATTTTATTATTCAGGAACCCACAGAGGTTGCTCATGTCTTTTCCTTCCAGGGCAGGGTTTGACAGAGAAGAGAGTCCACAATACTTAAAGGGTTTTGCGGACTGCAGGAGGCACTTGGGCTTATACCCTGCATGTCTGTGTGTGCCTCAGAGAAAGGGGAGGCATTTATGCCACTCCAATTCACTTTAGTCCATTTTTATCAATTCACCTGGAACTGTGCCTAATCACAGGGTAGGTCTCCAAGGTGAGAAGGCATTTCCACTTTGTCCAGGCTACTCATCTTCTGTGTCCCACAGTGGAGAGCGATTTCATGAGGACAGAAATTTCATCCACTTGGCTCACAAAATCCCTAGCACCAAACACAGCACCTGGCAGTTACGAAGCACTCACCACAATGTATGTTGAGGAGTGAAACAAGGGCTGACACTCTTGAAATGCAACAGCTTTTCCCTTGAAAGTGCATTGGAATCTTTCATTGCAATTCTCTTTTTTTCTTTAGTTGAACTCTTGGGTAATATGGTGTATTCGTCTGCTTTCATGCTGCTAATAAAGACATACCCAAGACTGGGTAATTTATAAAGGAAAGCGGTTTAATGGACTCACAGTTCCACGTGGCTGGGGAGGCCACACAATCATGGTGGAAAGGGAATAAGGAGCAAAGTCACGTCTTACATGGCGGCAGGCAAGGCAGAGTGTGTGGAGGGGAGCTCCCCTTTATAAAACCATCAACTCTCTTGAGACTTATTTGCTATCACAAGAACAGCAAGGGAAAGACCTACTCCTATGATTCAATTACCTCCCATCTAGTCCCTCCCACCACACGTGGGAATTATGGGAGCTAAAATTCAAGATGAGATTTGGGTGGAGACACAGCCAAACCATATCACATGGGCTTACAAATTCAAAGTGAAAAATCCAGAGATGGCAAGAAAAGGAATCAATGTAATAGACTTATCAATGGGTATAATAAGCAATGAAATATTGGCCCCTCTAATTCTTGCTGTTTATTTATTCATATTTACCAAGCACATACTATATGCCAGATACTGGGCTAGGGTACTGAAGATATTAATACAAACCCTTAATCTGGCCGTGATCATGGGATGAATAGAGCATCCCTAGAATTAATCTTATCCTTTAATAATAACAATTAGTATCCAGCACTATGTTCCAGGCAAGGTTCTGAGTTCTCTCCATGTATTGTTTTATTTATAGTAGGATTATTTTATCTCTGTTTTACAGATGAGCAAGCTGAGATTCAGAAAGGTTAAGTAATTTCTTTGTTCACGCTTCCCAGCCAGTCAGGGGTGAAGACCAGGCTTCAATTTCTGCCTTCCGATACATCCCCTCACCCTCTTAATGGTTCCCGGGGAGCTTTCTCACAAGTGACCCTGAAATCCTTCCTCACAAGTCATCTCCAAATTCCCAGAGATGCTGGATAAAAATGCAGACTTCCAGGCCCAGGGCCGAGGGATCAGAACCTCTGGGAGGAAAGGCTGGAAATAACCATTTTTTTAAAAAAACACAGTCTCATACTGTCACCTGGGCTGGAGTGCGATAGCACAATCTTGGGTCACTGCAACCTCTGCCTCACAGGTTCAAGCAATTCTCCTGCCTCAGCTTCCTGAGTAGCTGGGATTACAGGTGCCCATCACCATGCCTGAGTAATTTTTTGTATTTTTAGTAGAGACAGGATTTCATTATGTAGTCCAGGCTGGTCTCGAGCTCCTGACCTTGTGATCCGCCTGCCTTGGCGTACCAAAGTCCTGGGATTACAAGTGTGAGCCACCACACCTGGCCAAAATCACCATTTTTAAACCACTAACCCAGTTAATTCAGTTGTGCAGTAAAGTCTGTGCAAAATAGTACTCAAATATGCTGCCATCCCCCAAACCGTGAGTTCACAAAGTTGCTAGCATCCACCACATCTCCCACTCCCACTTCCTGCCAACCAATGAGCAGGGGGAAAAAACAGAATAGGAAGAAATGAAAGGGAAGGGAAGGAAAAGGAGGAACTTGCCCCAAATTGGGCTCCATTTTGGTTCAGGACAGGTCAATGTCCAGCCCTCTGCTATTCTGGTTCTTGGACCTACAGAGCCGCTGTCCCACCAGCCTTTGAAGCAGCTGCTGATGGGCCTGACCAGCCTCAGCAGGAGGCACCCTGAAGGGCTGGTGATGTCTGCCCAGCTGGAACAGTTGAAGCAGCAGCCGAAACCCTGGATGCTCATCCCTTCTCACATCAGAACACAGCTGCTCTGGGTCAATGCCCTGTGAGCAGGGTCCATCATCTGTAGACAGACAAGATTCAGCCAAAAGGACTCACGGCAGGAAGGAGGAGTAGGGATGAGAGCCCTGGCTCCAAACAGGCTACGCGATGCTAGAATAAGGATGCAAAACTCCATGCCATGGGCAGTGGTGTGAGGATGGGGTCTGCAGGGTCCTGGAGGGGAAATCCACCACTGGTTCTCACCAGCAAAGCATGTGGCCACTGGGAGCCTCAGCTTTCTCATTTGTAAAAGGAAAATAGCCGTTATTGTACGAAGGCTATGAATACTGCTGCCTATGATTTATTGAACATCTTTTGTATGTCAGACACTGTCTTGAGTCAATCATTCAATCTTCATAACAGATACCTATTAGATCATTTTGATCCCCATTTGACAGATGGAAATGAGTCTTAGGTTAAGAAACCTGCCCAAGCTGGGCACAGTGGCTCACGCCTGTAATCCCAGCACTTTGGGAGGCCGAGGCGAGTGGATTACTTGAGGTCAGGAATTTGAGACCAGTGGATCACTTGAGGTCAGGAACTTGGTGAAACCCATCTCTACTAAAAATACAAAAATTAATTAGGCGTGGTGGTGCATGCCTGTAATTCCAGTTACTCAGGAGGCTGAGGCACAACAATTGCTTGCAATTAGGAGGTGGAGTTTGCAGTGAGCCTAGATCATGCCAGTGCACTCCAGCCTGTTCAACAGAGCAAGAAAAGAAAGAAAGAAGGAAAGAAGAAAGAAAAGAAGAAAGAAAGAAAAAGAAAGAAAGAAGAAAGAAGAAAGAAAGAAAGAAAGAAAGAAAGAAAGAAAGAAAGAAAGAAAGAAAGAGAAAGGAAGGAAGGAAGGAAGGAAAGAAGGAAGGAAGGAAGGAAGGAAAGAAAAAGAAAGAAAAAAGGAAGGAAGGAAGGAAGGAAGGGAGAGAAAAGAAAGGAAGAAAGAAAGAAAGAAACTTGCCCAGTATTTCCTAGCAAATAACCAGTGAAGCCAGGATTTGATCCCAAGTCTGTCTGATGCCAAAGCCTGTCCTCCTAATGACATCCACAGCTTCTCCAATGTCCCTTCCCCTTCTGGTTTCCTTGACTAAGTGCCCCCAACCATGTGGTCTTCATGGTTTCAAAGAAAAGAGGCACCACTGTCTTTCCAGCCCCACATTGACAGTAAAAATGCCAGTTAGTTCCTCTGTGTCTGGCAGAGACTCAGCAAAGTGTAGCATGTAGCTCTACCAGTGGAAGTGTTGTCAGTATACAAGGAGCCCCACAGGTATCTACAAAAGGGACCAAATCTCAGTGCAGCCAAGCAGGGCATCAGAAACGCAGGTTCCATAGCCATTGTCATCTGCTTTCCAAAGGGTCTGACCTGAGGAGGTGATCTGTGCAATGGGGGTTGAGGGGCTTTCCAGCACCGCAGAGCTTCATGGAACACCCAGACCCCTGAGCTGGTCCCCTTCTCTGATCTCACATCCTGCTGTTTGCCCCTCATTCACTCCTGCTTCTATTTGTACCTCAAGGGAGCCACACTCATTCCCACCTCATGACCTTTGTACTTGCTATTACCTCTGCTAAAAATACTCCTCCTTTTGCCTGGGAAAAGCTGCCCCTGGATCTTCACTTCATCCTTCTTGTGGTTCAGGTCTCAGATCACAGTCCCCTCCTTGAGAAGCCTCTCCTGACCACCCCTTCTAAATTAGCAGCCCCAGGCCAGGCACGGTAGCTCATGCCTGTAATCCCAACACTGGGAGGCCAAGGCAGGAGGATTGCTTGAGCTCTGGAGCTTGAGACCAGCCTGGACAACACAGTGAGACCTCCTCTCTTCTAAAACTAAAACAAATCAGCTGGGCTTAGTGGTGTGTGCCTGTAGTCCCAGCTACTGAGGAGGCTGAGGTAGGAGGATTGCTTGAGCCAGGGAGATCAAAGCTGCAGCGAGCCATGATCACACCACTGCACTGCAACCTGGGTGACAGAGCAAGACCCTGTGCCCCCTAAATAAAATCATCATCCCCAATCCGTTTGTGTACATCACATCTCCCTGCTTTACTTACTTCGTAGTACTTACTACCTGAAATTATTTTGCTCATTATTATTTGACATGCTAGAAAAGTGCCTGGCAATGACTGACTCAGTGAAGATGTGCTGAACGAATGAATTCATGAATGAAGAGGAACTCTTATTAACATTTTTTGGAATAAGAACGCAGGTACCTATGTTCAAAAGTGCCTCGATCCTTCTGGGTAACAAGGGCAGAGACCACAGAAATAACACCGTGTTTAGTAACAACAACCACCCAGGAGTTCTGGCCACACACACACCACCGGGCATGATTCCAAAGCTAAAAAGGCACTAATTGCTTTTCTATAAGGAGGTAGAACACAGTCCCTCCTGTCCTTTAGGCCTGATGGTCTGCATTATCGGATCTGTTACGTGTTAATTGTTCCTGTCTCATACAGCCGGTTCTTCTGCATACGTCTGGGATGGTAACAGGTATAGAGGAGTACTGGGGAAGCGTGTGTGTGTGTGTGTGTTTGTGCATGTGTACACATGTGAGTATAAAAGCAGCCACACTCTGAGAAGGGTTAACTTGTAGCCAGGCTGTCTGTGCTCAGGGCCCTAAGACTGGCCCAGGAAAGGGCGGGGTGGGGGTGTGGGGGGTGAAGGTGGAGCAGGCTTGGCTTACACTGTCTTTTCCACAACAGGAGGACAAATGCTTGCCCAGCTAGAGTGAGCGTGGTGAACTGAAGACGCCTTTAGGAATGGCTGAAAAAGCCCACACCTGGAAATCCCTCCCTGCCTGCTCCTCCACGCCAGGTTGCATTTGGGAGACGTTCCGGTCATTAGAGGAATGAGCTGGGAGGGAGCAATTCACTAGCTCTCCAACACTTGGTGGAAAGCAGCAGGCGAGGATGGATGTGATTGACAGCCTTCTTGTGAATGGAAGCAACATCTCTCCTCCCTGTGAACTCGGGCTCGAAAATGAGACGCTTTTCTGTTTGGATCAGCCTCGTCCTTCCAAAGGTAAGTGTCGGAGGCTGTTATTTTAATTCAGGAAACTATTGAGTTGTGGGAGAAATCAGCAAAGGCGAGGCTGATAAAAACCATGTATAACAAAGTCATTGTGAGGCAAGGCTGGATAAAGTCATATGTTCAGAAGTTTGCAGAAGAGATTAAAAAGCAGAATAGAGTCAAAGATTCTTGTTGTCCCCCATGGGAGAGTTAGGCGTTCATGAATAGGACTTGGGGGAACAAAAGCCGGGAGGAAGAGCTGAGTGAAGAAAGAAAGGGTACAAGTGTCAAAGCCTGAACTTACAAGCACAGCAGAAAGGCGCCGTCACCACGCAGCTGTTGCCTTTTCTTGGGGGGAAACCCAGTGTGAAGTGATTAAAGCGAAATAATGCTTAGCAGCTAGGAAAGAAAGTGATCACTGTTCACTTGAGGAGCTTTGTTCTTAAGAAAAAGTGATTGCCCGAGTGATCCTTTAACAAACCAACCTTCTAAAAATAAAATAATTCAGTCTCTGCTTTCCTCAGTTTCTTTCTGCAAAATGTTGTCAGGACAGGAATCATGGGTCCAATGATGTACCCCCAGTCGGGGGGAAATTGGCAGGAAATCGCCCTTCGCTTCGGTTTTAGCATTCCGCTCTCATCACCTCCATCCCTCCGTCTTGCTCCTGTTACTCTCTACAGAGTGGCAGCCAGTGGTGCAGATTCTCTTGTACTCCTTGATATTCCTGCTCAGCGTGCTGGGAAACACGCTGGTCATCACCGTGCTGATTCGGAACAAGCGAATGCGGACGGTCACCAACATCTTCCTCCTCTCCCTGGCTGTCAGCGACCTCATGCTCTGCCTCTTCTGCATGCCGTTCAACCTCATCCCCAACCTGCTCAAGGATTTCATCTTTGGGAGCGCCGTTTGCAAGACCACCACCTATTTCATGGGTAAGTTACGGCTGGTGACTCTTTCTGGAGTTTGCCCCAGACCCCACTGGAGTTTGCCCCAGACCTTCCCAAACCTCCAGCAGTCACAGCAGAGGAGTCCTGCTGAGGGCTGGAACACAGAGCATCAGGCTGTGCACAGCTGTGTGCAAAGACATTGGGGCTGGCTTGACAGTCAGTCATCCTTACTCGTTCCCCACAAGTCGGTCCCCATCATCCATGTCAGAGGTCAGTTTCTAAGAGTGAAATAAATTGATAGGAAACACATAGAGGCAGTCGATTTTGCTTGCTTCTGTTTGAAGGGAAGAGGGACTTGCCTGCTTCTGTTTGAAATCAAAAGTGACTTTAAGGCTGCTCTATCCCCTTCTGGAAGCTGTTGACTGTGTCCTGATCTCTACCCAACTTGAGTCCTGGCTTCTAGGAAGGGTGAGGATTATGGTGGAGGGTTCTTTGTCATTGTTACTCTTGTTTTCTTGGGAATGGGGGCTATCTGAAAACCAACTCTATCACAGTTCCAGATTCTCTTCTCAGAATTCACTTCCTTCCCAGCCCATTCTCTGAAAAGCTGGGACATTCTCTGGCAGAGAGGAAGAGAGAGAGAAAGATCTCTGCCCCTAGATGAGGAGCTGAATTTGTTCCTGGGGGCTGTGGAGTCACTAAGCTGATTCTGATTGGCTGAGATATGTAGCTACTTGCCTATGCCAATCAAAATGATGATAATGAAAATCATAACAGTTAATGTTTTTAGTGCTTTTATGCACCCAATGTGATACTAAGTGCTTTTACTCCCATGATCTTACTTCATCTCCCAACCACTCTATGAAGTAAATGCAATGATTCTTCCTTGTCTCACTAGGGAGGAAACAGAGGCACAAAGAGATTCATAATGTGCCTAAAACCACACAGGTGGTGAGCAACAGAGCTGCAATTTGAACCCAGATTAATAGCTACACAGTGGTGAGCATGCTGCCTCAGTTTTCCAACTGTTGTGGTTCTCCTGAAGCTGAACAAAAACACATTTCTTGGTCCCCTCTTGATGCCAAATTGCCTTGTCCCTTGCCCTTTCTGAGAACTAGTTGGGAGAGGGGAAGAGGTGGGAAATAAGAAGGGAATTATTTTTTGTTCTGACCCAAGGCTTGCAAAATATGCAGAACTGAGTTGGGCTAGGGCAGCCTTCAATGACTGGAAAGCTTTAGAAGTCTTCATTTTTCTCAATTGAGGAAGTGGGACTCCGCACTCACAAAATGATGATGAATTACTGACGCTCGTGCCACCAGAAACCAAGAATGTATCAATCCATGTCCAAGTACTCTGAAAAGAAAAAAACCAAACCAAACTTACAAAGCAAAAAGATCATTGTAAATGATCATTGTTAAATGAAGCAATAATAATAACTAGTGCTGTAGATGTCCGAGGCCCATCTATATATTTCTTACGGTAATACTATTTGGGAGTCTTAACCAGAGAATGTGAACAGAGATTTAAAATGAGTGTTCGCATGGTGGCAAAAACATTGTGAGTGCCACAGAATTGTTAAGTTTGAAATGTTTAATTTTATGTTATATAAATTTCAACTCCATAAAAGAAATTATTTGCCAAAAAGGAAAACAACATCATTCTGAAAGTATTTGCAATACCATAATGATTGTGTTGGATTTCTAGTTCCAATCATTTAGGTTCTTCTCTTAATTTTGCAAACTCCTCAATACAATTAACATTCATTAGCTCCTAATTTGTAGCAAAAAGAAAAAGAATGCCTGCCTGCCAGTGAGTTTATATTTATTGAGAAATTGAGGACCCATTACACAGAAATGACTCTTAGAGAGTTTGGGGCTATACTCTCAACTCTAAATGTCATCAACTCTTTAAGGTAAAATCCAGTAAAACACAGCAAATCTTATCCCCAGATGAGTGTTTGGTTAATAGTTTGCAGTCATAGACTCCTTTAAGGAAAACTAGAGCTAGGCTCCCTAGAAAAATGACACTTTTGGACATAGCTTCAGAGAATTAGTTTATAATCATAAGCATAATGAGAATCTAGGGACCCCAGTTTAAGGACCTCTGCTCCCAAATTTATATGAATTCTGAGGTTTAAGAAATCATGGTAAGAGATATTCAGAAGAATATCTTGACAGAATTTATAGTGGACGGACTCTACAGGGAATTTTAAGGGAATAATAGAACATCTTATTAAGTATGCATCTGCAAATACAAAAATAATGGAAGTTAAGCTTTTGGACAATGCTGAAGCACATGATTTTATTTATTTTTTATTTTAATTTTTATTTTTTCCCATAGTCCATCTAAGACCAAGAAGTACATGATTTTATGGATTTTATTTTTGAGACGGAGTGTTGCTCTGTTGCCCAGGCTGGAGTGCAGTGGTGCGATCTTTGCTCACTACCACCTTGGCCTCCCAGGCTCCAGCGATTCTTCTGCCTCAGCCTCCCCAGTAGCTGGGATTACAGGCACACGTAACCATGCCCGGCTAATTTTTGTATTTTTAGTAGAGATGGGGTTTTACCGTTGGCCAGGCTGGTCTCAAACTCCTGACCTCAAGTGATCTGCCTGCCTCACACTCCCAAAGTGCTGGTATTATAGGCACGAACCACTGCACCCAGCCAAGAAATACATGATTTTAAATGAGGTGTATTTGATATCTTTCTCACTGTAATGGTGATGCTTGCTCACTCTGCAACATACAGAAAAGCAAAAACAATGAGATGGGAGACTTTGGTCCCCACCCGGAGAAAACTTTAGTTATAGTACAGGGCATTTTCCCTTGTCTTTTTTACTACTTATGTTTTTCAACAAGCTACATTTTGAAATATAGATTGTTTCACTGTTAAAAACAGTATGTATTCAAAATTTTCAGAAAAAAATCTTCATGCCTCCGGCTCAGATCACAGGGACCTTTCAGGGTCGCCGAGCCCTTGAGAATCTCAGGTTTTTAAAGTCAACTTCACTATGCAGACCATACTCAACATTAGAGCTTCTTTTCAGATTTTGCAAAAACCTCTTCTGTGGGGACAAGAATGAATTTCATCTCCTTGGTTATTAATTAATGAGCACCTTGAGCCCAAGCAGGAGTTAGGTGGAATCAAAACTCAATAAACTTATTTAAAATTGGCAATGGGATCTATTTACAAATCCATTTCTTTAACTGCCTTAAACCCTTTCTGGAACACAGCTGAGAATAAATCGTCTTTTAAAAATATACATACACAATATTTCTTTACCTTCCAAGTGTTTTCCTTTGATATCAAACCTGTGCAGATCAGATATGTTGAAGCTAATGTGCAAATAAACTTTGGATTTCAGAGCCAACATAACCGGCTTCTTTGTTCCTTTCCCAGGCACCTCTGTGAGCGTATCTACCTTTAATCTGGTAGCCATATCTCTAGAGAGATATGGTGCGATTTGCAAACCCTTGCAGTCCCGGGTCTGGCAAACGAAATCCCATGCTTTGAAGGTGATTGCTGCTACCTGGTGCCTTTCCTTTACCATCATGACTCCGTACCCCATTTACAGCAATCTGGTGCCTTTTACCAAAAACAACAACCAGACTGCAAATATGTGCCGCTTTCTACTGCCAAATGATGTTATGCAGCAGTCCTGGTAAGGTTGCATTGTGTTTATTTTAAAAAATACAACTTGACATAGTTTTGCAATATTATGAAAAACTGAGATGCGTTGCCCAGAGTGGTTGGGGGATCAGTTTCCTGGAGACTTTTTGAGAAGGTCATTCTAGCCTTGTTCTAGGAGAATCGCGATAGCAAACACTTAGCAAGCTCTGTTTTAAATGCCATGCGTGTATTAAGTCAATCAGCCCTCTGAAAACACTCTAGGGTAGGTATTATTAGTACTGTGCCCATTTTGCAGTCGAGGAAACTGAGGCTTGAAAAGGTTAAGTTTCCCAATTCACAAACCTAAGGAAGGGGCAGAGCCTCTGTCCTTAATCATTATGCAGTATGCTTCTCAATGCTGAGTGGAGGGTTAGGCTTGATGAATTGTAGAGCTATGCTTTTCTTTCTTTTTTTAATAAAACGTTCACTTTAAAATAGAGGCTGGGTCTCACTCTATTGCCTAGGCTGGTCTTGAATTCTAAGACTCAAGTGATCCTCCCACCTTGGTCTCCCAAAGTGCTGAGATTACAGGCATGAGCCACTGCACCTGGCCTAAAGAATTAAGACAGAGCAGGGAGTGAGTCTCAAATCCCACATGATTTTTCTTAGAGCTGCAGCTCTGGTACTTGCATAGAGCATTTTACCAAAAATGAAAAGGCAAGATTCTAATGCTGGTTCCTCTGCTTACTAACTGGGGGCCTTGGTCAAGTTCACATAACCTCTCTGAAAGTCAGGTTCCTTATCTTTATAAGGAGTTAAAAATATGGATACTTTAAACATCTACCTCATTGGGTGGCTGTAAGATACAAAGGAGAATATGTGCATAAAAACGTCATTATAAAAAAGGCTACACAAATTGCAGGATATTATATTTACCAATTCCAAGGGTGTTTTAGAAGCAGGCAACTAGACATTCAGTAACAGCCCCAAACTGAGATCATCTCTGCTTTCTTTGCTTTCCTTCCTTCATTTCAAGCAAGTAGCACCCACACAAAGGAATTACATTGCAAATGAGAGGGATAGTTCCAAGGCTTGAAAAGGAATCTTATCAAAACATGTCAAATTGAAATGAGAAATGGCCCAGCCACCATGAGCCTCTGACAATTTTATGGCCTAATCGTGTAACCTCACACATGCCAGACTGCAGAAGTGATTTAGGGGCCAGACTCATAAAGGAGGAGGCTGCAATTCCTCAGGAATCAAGGATGTTTAGAGAAAGCATAGCTCTACCCTTCCAGGCACAAAAATGACTATGCCACTATGCCAGCTTCACGGGGTCATGGAGAATGGACGCCTATGTAAATGTCTGAGCTGCTTATGGGTCAGAAACAGCCAGAATGGCAAGTTTTGTAAGACACAGACAGTTTTCCATCATCCCTGCCTAGGTATTTGATTATTCTGTTGTTTGGTAAATGGCATACTGTGATGCTTAAAAGCATAGCTTCTAGGTTCTGGAATCATATTTTGGGGGTTCACATTCCACCTCTGCTACCACCTGTGTGACTTTGGACAAATTATTTAATCTCTTTAAGTCTCAGCTTCCTCCTCTCTGCTGTAGGTATTAAGACGATAGCACCTACCTCGATAGTTATTATGGGAGTTAAATGTAATGATATATGTCAAACGCCTAATATGTAGCACATAGAAATCCTCAATGAATGTAAGCTCTCGTTTTTAAGGTTTTTTAAAACAGCTTTATTGAAATGCTATTCACATACTCTCATCATTTTTTAAAGCTTACGTTCTTTTTAATACATAGACTTGCTTCAAGCACAGTATTACGCCAAACTTTGCCAATTAAACTAGTCCTTCATCAGAGACTTCATCTAAAAAAAGAAAAGAAGTAAACAACTTATAATGACTGACTCTGACTCGCCAGACGCGAAGTTGCCAAGGATATTAAATACTAGTAATTAATGTGTTTGCTCGGGCCAGTAAAAATAAACATAAACCCTATTCATTCCTTCCCATTTGAGTTTGAAGGCCTAGAGTTGCTGGTTATTGGATTTCTTTTGATTTCATTAGGCACACGTTCCTGTTACTCATCCTCTTTCTTATTCCTGGAATTGTGATGATGGTGGCATATGGATTAATCTCTTTGGAACTCTACCAGGGAATAAAATTTGAGGCTAGCCAGAAGAAATCTGCTAAAGGTAACTATCTTGTAGCTGTGTGTTTATGCCAAATGAGCACAAAAGCTTGTTTTCTGTCATTTAAATAGATATATCCAGAGTGTACATAGAGTTTACTGGAACATTTTTAAAGTATTCTTATTTTTTTATTTTTTACTTTTTGAGAGACAGAGTCTCGCTCTGTCGCCCAGGCTGAAGTGCAGCAGCATGATCTCGGCTCACTGCAACCTCTGTCTCCCGGGTTCAAGCCGTTCTCCTTCCTCAGCCTCCTGAGGAGCTGGGATGACAGGCACCCACCACCACACCTGGCAAATTTTTGTATTTTTGTAATTTAGTATTTTTAGTTTCACCATGTTGGCCAGGCTAGTCTTGAATTCCCTACCTCAGGTGATCCACCCACCTCAGCCTCCAAAAGTGCTGGGATTACAGGCATGAGCCACCGCCCCTGGCTGAACAGTCATTCTTTAATAATTTTTTTCTTGTCACCTACATGCCTAATGTATTTTCATGATATATTCTATCCATTTTAAGTAGCTTTTTATTGAAAGGAAGAACTTGTATAGATCAATGCTTACCCACGTAAGTGTAAAGCCAGGTTGTCTGCCGTTTTTCAGTTCTGGTTTCATTTGGCCTTCTTGATGGAGGAAAGTGAGGGCTCCATGCCTTCTACCTGGCATGACCCATCCCCAACAATGAGTGATGTCTCTTGCCCACCCAGAAAGGAAATCCAGCACCAGCAGCAGTGGCAGATGTGAGGACAGCGATGGGTGTTACCTGCAGAAGTCCAGGCCTTCGAGGAAGCTGGAGCTCCGGCAGCTGTCCACCGGCGGCAGCAGCAGGGCCAGCCGCATCCGGAGCAGCAGCTCTGCGGCCAACCTGATGGCCAAGAAGCGGGTGATCCGCATGCTCATCGTCATCGTGGTCCTCTTCTTCCTGTGCTGGATGCCCATCTTCAGTGCCAACGCCTGGCGGGCCTATGACACCGCCTCTGCGGAGCGCCGCCTCTCAGGGACCCCCATTTCCTTCATCCTCCTCCTGTCCTACACCTCCTCCTGCGTCAACCCCATCATCTACTGCTTCATGAACAAACGCTTCCGCCTCGGCTTCATGGCCACCTTCCCCTGCTGCCCCAATCCTGGTCCCCCAGGGGTGAGGGGAGAGGTGGGGGAGGAGGAGGAAGGCAGGACCATAGGGGCCTCTCTGTCCAGGTTCTCCTACAGCCATATGAGTGCCTCAGCACCACCCCAGTGAGCTGTCCTGGACCCTCCACCGCAGAAGGAAGGAGGGGAGGATGTGGAGGAGGAAGAACACGAGAAGAGATCAGGAAGAGAAGGAAGCAGAGGTGATGGAGAAGGAAGGCAGGAACTCTTCAAGGTTTGCTTTTCATCCTTCATCTGGATTCCAGATGGGGCCGTGACTTGGTTTCTAGGCAGTTCAAAGCAAGAAATGTTCAATAACACTCACCATCAGAGAAACCTCGGCAGCCAGGGACGGGAGCCCAACAGGGCTCAGACTGCACACGGGGTTGCCAAGCACATGTTCAAAACGGAGATGAGGGCCTGCTGAGCTTCAACACCTTCCAGAACATCCGAGGTGGGCTCTCACTCCTGTCACACATGTCCATGCTCTGCTTTTCCCGTTCATGCAGAATTGTGGCAGTTGCTCTGCCTGCCAGGAGCCCGTCACTCTTTCCTGTATCCGCTGTAGCCGCCCACCTCATTGTAACCACAAGGAGAACACGAAGCAAATCCTCTCTGGCCGTTTTGTCCTGGGTAAGACAGCAGCCTGATTTCTTCATCTTGAGGTTAGCCAAAAACATTCGGAGTCATAAGCTAGTTGACGTCAGAATAGCATAAGAAATGTCTGAAAGATAGAATTTTGAACTTAATATTTTTTTCTTTTTCTTTTGAGGCTAGGCTAGCTCTGCCACCCAGGCTGAAGTGCAGTGGGACGACCTCAGCTTATTGCAAACTCTGCCTCTTGGGCTCAGGTGATTCTCCCACCTCTGCCTCCATAGTAGCTGGGACTACAGGCATGTGCTACCATGCCTGGCTAACTTCTGTACTTTTTTTTTTTTTGTAGAGTTGGGGTTTCACCAAGTTGCCCAGATTAGACTCAAACTCCTGGGCTCAAGTGATCCTCCCACCCAGCCTCTCAAAGTGCTGGGATTATAGGCATGGGCCACTATGCCCTGCCTTGAATTTAGCATTTCTACAGAGAAAAGAGTACAAGGCAAATAGCTGGATGGAATGCTATCTTACTATAAGAAATGTTAAGTGTCAGAAGGTGCATGGGAATATTTTTTCTATTTTAATGATATATATTACTTATTTCTCCTTTGTATGATGATATTAAACCTCATGGCTTCTTTGCCTCAATCAATTTCTCACATTCATCTACACTTCCTTTTTCCCAGAAAAGATCTCCAGGAACAAAGGAGCGTTGTAAGTTACATGTGCCTGACCAAACGTAGAAACACGTATAGTCAGGCCCAGAATCAAAACTGGCGTGCTTGGACTCAGTTAACAAATAGATTTTGAATGTCAAAGCTGCCTATGCCTTTAAATGCAATCTATACACTTGCTAATAACTGGTTAATTGTATGTATACATGTAAACCAAACACAAAATATGTTCTTCACATATAAGTATACTCTTTGGTGTTCTTTAAAAAAAATAGTTATTAGAGATAGGAATTTAGCTAGTATTATACTTTTACATTCCTTCATGACAAAGTTTCATGTGAACTTCATTTCTTAGCAGAATCAATGTTGAAGTATCTCTCCTCTGACTTATAAATCTCAAATAAGATATAAGCTGTACATTCAGATACCAGGAAGTGCATTTCTAGAATAGTATGTATCAATTCAGTCTACCAACACTTCTTTCTAAATTTTTTTAGAGCAACATTGTCCTGTCTGCTTACACAAATTAACATGAACATATTTTACAGAAGAAAATTTGCCTGCTAGTGTGGGAAGCAAGCAGGAAACAAACCAAAAAAAAAAAAAAACCCCACCGTTCACAGTTTCATACCTCTAGGTACCTGAGAAGTGAGCTTTGCTTTTTCTTGTTTCCATGGGGTCATGGCCAACCATTGATCCAGACCTGATGCTCTGTGTAGCACACAAGGATTTCGGTTATCCAAAAAATTCAGGGTGGAAAGGGGAAAAGGAAAGAGTGACAAGCAATGATGATGAATAGCATCACAGATGTGTAATGGAACAAGACGTGAGTGTCACATTTTTGGAGGATCTAGGTCAGATCCAGCACCATGTTGGATGCAGTGGGTCTTAGTCAGCGTGGTCCACACCCTGGTTTTCACGGCCTTATCATCCCATAGCCTCTATGGCTATTTCAACAGTTTCCTTTGACTAGTCATGCGAAACTGCTGCCTGGAATTTGGAGGGGGGATTGTCATGTGCTAACAGAAGAAATTCTTGAGTTTGTGACTCGTACAGGAGACCTTTCAAGCCGGACTGTTCCTCCGACTGCAATCTAATTTTACCATCTGTCACTAGCCACCTCAGTCAAAGGTTTCAAGGTAAAAATGCAGCCGACTCGAACGTGCACTGCTAAAATGGCGATGATAAAGGATGTAAGAAATAAAAATGTCTCTGATATTTGAGTAAGTCCTACATTAGCTACGACTTTCCTGCTGGAGGAGTAAGTCTTCCTTTCTGACAGTGTTAGCACATAAATGAAGATAAATTAGGCCCCCCACTGTTGGGAAGCTCTGGGAGTTCCAAAGGCGTGTTAACATAAAAATAGCTGCTAAATTTCAGATTAGCAACGAATAGTTTTTAGGATGACCACGTCTCATATGCTAAAATACATCCTGTATTTTATCCGGTGACCCTACCTTAAAATATTTTTAAAGCACATAAAAAATTTAAAAATGTTAACAGCACATAAAATATAAACAATTTTCCAGATAGCAGTAAAATGCCTCTGTTCCCCTAATTTATTGGAAAGTCTTTCACATATAGAAGCTTGTTTTAAAAAGAATTTTAAAAGGTATTAACTTTTAGAATCTGTGTCTGTCCTTTGAGGTCTGATTTTACTCTTTTTAAAAAAATTAGCATAATTCTATTCTAGTACTTTCTATTCTATTAGTACTAGTAACTATTCTATTCTAGAACTCTATTTAACTGTCTTCATATTATGCTAAAGTAGAATGCTAATTTGAGTTTGAAATACAGTGGCTAATAGAGCTAAGAAAACACATTCATCATCATTCTCTGGTATTTTCTAGTGTCTTCTGGTGGCTCCCACTCATCCCCAGAGTAGCCCGGTAGAACTTGAATCCTGGAATGGAAACTAGTGTCTTTGCTCTTCAGTTAAGCTGTGTGTCTCATTGGCTTCCTGTACCCCAGCTCCTGTGGGAATCTCTCATCATAAGCGTGTAGTAGTGGCGAAGCATATATGTACGTATTTCTGTGGCTTGGTCACACACGTCTGTGTATGCGTAACTGGTGTCCCCACCGTTCAAATAAAATGTAATCTTCATGAGGCCGACAACAGCTGCCGAACCTCCACTGTGTTTCCTTCCAGTGTTTCGCCCAGAACTCCACACTCTGTGTGTTCAATAAATGCTGTTACTTCCGCTGTGCCCCTGTGCTTCCGGCGCCCTCTTTCTGTCCACAGCTGTGATTCTCAACAAGCAAAGGCACATTCTTGGGGAGGTGGAGGGGCATGGTAGCAGAATTTCTAGAAGACTTTTTGCAACTCTGGTGCATCCCCACCCAAGATTCTGGTTGTGAGCATTTGCTGCCATCGCTCCCTCGCCTTTTCTCTCCTCCTTGATGTGTGTGTGGGGAAAGGGTGAATGGAAATCAAAGTGATGCTGGTGGGCTGGAGGAGGCCCCCAAATGCCAATGGGACGTGGACCCCAGCTTATGTTCAGGCTCTTGACACCATCACGAGAAGGACTTCAAGGACGAGTCCGAAAATAGTGAAAATATGGACATCTATTGCAAAAGGAAAAGTACACACTCAAGAAAAGCGGGTGCAGGTATACCCAAGAGAGACATGCAATGGAGTTTGGGGCTGCTACCTCTACTCTATGGGTTTCTTTCTTTTTTTTTTTTTTTTTTTTGAGACAGAGTTTTACTCTTGTAGCCCAGGCTGGAGTGCAGTGGCACTATCTCAGCTCACTGCAACCTCCACCTCCCAGGTTCAAGTGATTTTCCTGCCTCAGCCTCTCAAGTAGCTGGAACTACAGGTGCACACCACCACACCCAGTTAATTTTTGTATTTTTAGTTGAGATGGGGTTTCACCATGTTGGCCAGGCTGGTCTCAAACTCCTGACCTCAGGAGATCTGCCCTCCTTAGCCTCCCAAAGTGCTAGCATGAGCCACTATTCCCAGGGAACTCTATGGGTTGCTTTAACCAAGGGGTGGAATATTCATAAAGATTCCTGCAAAAAAGGAGGCGATCTCTCAAAACTGTCATGCCACCCATTTTTACACCAAATATAGCTGGTCTCGGAACTGTCATGGCACTGGTGGGTGGGTGTTTAGTATATTAATGAGTGAATAAGGAGATTCTAGGTAAAGTCTAGGTCAGATCCAGCACCATGTTGGATGCAGTTGGTCTTAGCCAACTTGGTCCACACCCTGGGGTCTTATCAGCCCATAGCCTCTATGGGTATTTTAACAGTGTCCTTTTGCTGGTCATGTGAAACTGCTGCCTGGAATTTTCTGTTCTCCTGAGACCACCCTGTATTATCCTGTCTCAAAAGGTGTCACCAATGGGAGGGTGTTGCCCTTGTGAATGATGTGAAGACACCGATAGAAGAGGGTTGGGAACCTGTGGTCTATTATATCCCTCAGCTTAGCACCTCCTGCCCTCATTCCCTTTAAAGAGAACAGTCAAAAACCATCACCAGGTGTCTAAATCATATGAAAGTATCTAGTTCATTCGTTAGCAGTGATAAATGTCATCGAAGCCACGTGGCTCCCTTGGCCCTTCCCTCCAATCAATCTGCTCGCCTTAAGGGCCTCTCTGGGGACCTCTGGGAGACTTTCTGGGCCACCCGAACCCATGCTACATCTGCTGACCCCCCCATAGCTGACTCTCAGCTCCAAGCATGGCCCTTCCCTCCCTCTGCCTCCCTGAATTGGATGTTTCTGACTTCTCTGGCTTCCTGCCCTCCCCGACAAACAGCCTCTTGGTTTCCTAAACCTGCTCCCACAGCCCAGGGCCAGCCCGACAGCAACTTCAAGCCGAACCTCAGGTCTTGGAAACCCAGTCCGGGTGTGGAATTGCAGATCCTCCTTCTTGCCTAGGAAGAGAAGTCAGACAAGTACACATTATTCAGCACTTAGCATTGTTCACAGAACATAACGTGTGCTCAGTAAACATTTCGGGGAATGAGTAGATGCGTGAATAAACGAATCCACATGAATGGCATTGTTCCTTGATGCCAGTTCTTTCCTGGTGTCTTTGGGGAGGGCGTGCCTTCCCAACCAAGAGGCCTTTTGCGCAGAGGGTGCAGTAGCGCGTGATAAAGGAGAGAGTTGATTGGCAATTTCATTGTGTTTCCAATCGTCCTTGCTGTATGTGATGTCTGGTAAATTTTGCTTTTGAGTTCACTGACCATAAAAGCTTCTTCTATGAGTAAAGAGGATATACTCTGGACTGGAGATTCTGGAATCTATATCCTAATATCAGCAGCTATCACTAACTTACAGTGTGACTCCAAGCAAGTGAGGCCCCTCCCTCGGTATCAATTTCCTCTTGTACATAATGAGGGATGAGGGGTTGTGGCTCTGATACTGTGTGACTCAGTGGGTCAGAATGTGCTACCCTAGGTTGGGTGCAGTGGCTCATGCCTGTAATCTCAGCAGTTTAAGAGGCCGAGGCGGGAGGATCACTTGAGGTCAAGAGTTCGAGACCAGCCTGAGCAACATAACAAGACCCGTCTCTATGAAAAAATACAAAAATTAGCCAGCCTGGTGGCATGCACCTGTAGTCCCAGCTACCTGAGAAACTTAGGTGGGAAGATTGCTTGAACCTAGGAGGTTGATGCAGCAGTGAGCAAAGATCATGGCACTGCACTCCAGCCTGTATGACAGAGTGAGACCTCATCTAAAAAACAAAAAAGAATGTGCTACTCTTTTATTATTCCACACCCTCCCTTAATTTCATTAGCTTCCCATTGACTTTGCAATCAGAGAAGCTCCTTGACACCCAAGCACAGAACCAAGCCTCCCAGAACAAGAATAAAAAAGAGGGACCTCGAGAGGGGTTTCCAGGCTTCTAGGTCACAGCTTCCCAGAGCAACTGGTGAGAGGCTCATCTCTGGAGCACCAGCTTCATTCCAGTTAAGATGTAGGCATAAAAATCTACTCCAAAACCAAACGTGGCCTAGGATTGAGAAGGGCACCAATATCTATTAAAGCCTGCCCTATATAAGCACTGTGAAAGTCACTAGTGACAGCAGGTGACAATGAACACTGGCAGGAGGGAGGAATGAATGTCAGTTACATGTGGTCTCTTATTTAATTCTCCAAACAACATGTGTGAGGCATCATTTTCCACATTTCACAGGTGAAGAGATTGAGGCTCTAAAAGGTGGTAATATGTCCAAGGTCAGACAGCTAGTGAATGACAGAGGCAGTGGTGAGCCCCATCCTCATTCCACAAATAGCTGCCTATTTCGCTTCCTATAAGGCTTTATAGTTCTGAGGCCATGTGCTGTAATGGCCCTAAGGAAGAGAAATTCCTGGTCTTGTTCTCTCTTCCCTCCCCATGTGGACACTTGAGCCTCTCTCTGAACTCCCTGAATGTGGAGGATTTGAAAGCTGAATTTTGCCTTTGTGTCTGGATGCTTCCATCTCTACGTTTGTTTATTTATTTATTTATTCTTTTTCAGAGACAGGATATCACTCTGTCACCCAGGCTCAAGTGCAATGGCATGATCTTAGCTCACTGTAACCTTGAACTCCTGGGTTCAAGCAATCCTCCCTCCTTAGCCTCCTCAGTAGCATTACAAGTGACCACCACCATGCCCTGCTAATTTTTAGGTTGTTTGTAGAGACAGGGTCTTAAGATGTTGCTGAGGCCCATTTCAAACTCCTGGTCTCAAGTGATCCTCCTGCCTTGGCCTCCCAAAGCACTGGGATCACAGGCATGAGCCACCACACCCTGGCCCCTGTGTTTGTCTTTAGAAGGAAGATAATATCATTTGCCATTTCATGGAAGCCAAGCGATAGTAACAATAAATGAACTTTCAGCAAATTATCTGCATTATTAGAGTAGATCTGTTTTCTCAGAATCATCAGAAAGGAGACAAATACAGTCCAACTGACTCATCAGCCTGTAATGGAAAGCTTCCTGGTTTTCCCCTTCACCTGTTACCTTTTGGTCAAATCCGCCCTTCCCTAGTGAAATGTGCAAGTTACTGTTATCCATCGCTAGGATGTCCAATGTCCCCCACAACTTCAAACTCGCCACATCTAAAAAGGAGCTAATTGTCATATCCTGTATCACTTCTCTCCCTGATTCTCTCTAACTGTTCATGGTACCCCAGCCTCCCAGATTCATAGGCTCAAAATCTAGCCCATCTTTTGAAAGATGGTATCAGGAAGAGGTGAAGAACCTGGCTCCGGAGTCAGAAAGAGGAATTCATTTCCTAGGCCTGGCTACATATGGAATAGTGGGCAAATGACTCAGCCCCGAAGTCTTAGATTCTTCATCCGTAGTACTTATCTTACAGGGTTTCTAAATTTTTATTTTATTTCCAACTTTTATTTTAGATTCAGGGGTACACGTGCAGGTTTGTTACCTGGGTATATTGCATGTGGCTGAGGTTTGGGGTATGAATGATTCCCTCACCCACGTACTGAGCATAGTATCCAACAGTCAGTTTTTCGACCTTCGTCCCCTTCTCTTCATACCCCTTCCAGTAGTCTCCAGTAACTAGTGTTGCCATCTTTATGCCCACGAGTACACAATGTTGAACTCCCACTTACAAGTGATAACGTGTATTACGTGGTGTTCTGTTCCTGCATGAATTTGCTTAGGGTAATGGCCTCGAGCTGCCTCTGTGTTGCTGCAAAGGATATGATTTCTTTCTTTCTATGGCTACATAATATTCCATGATGTATATGTTCCACATTTTCTTCATCCAAGCCACCATTGATGGGCGCCTAGGTTGATTCCATGTCTTTGCTATTGTGAATAGTGCTGCAATGAACATGTGAGTGCATGTCTTTTTGATAGAACAATTTGTTTTCTTTTGGATATATACCCAGTAATGGGATTGCTGGGTTGAATGGTAGTTCTGTTTTATGTTCTTTGGGAAATCTTCAAACTGCTTTCCACAGTAGCTGAACTGTTTACATTCCCACCAACAGTGTATAAACATTCCTTATAGGGTTTTTGTGATAATTAAGTGATATTAAATAATATTACAATATCTTAATGATATTAAATTTAAAAGAGACACCGAAGGAGTTCTAGGCTCAGGTTGTGGCTACAGACAGAGAACGAGAAGTTGTCCAGCATTCCAAAGAGTGGGACTGTGATTTGCTAAGAGATCATGAAATTTGTCCTGCATCACCTACCCCTTCATGAACCTTTCTCCTGCCCCTACAAATATAAAGGAGAGAAAGAGAGCGAATTTCTTTGACAAGGGTTGTCAACTGAATGAGCAGGGAACTCAGCTCCATTTTCCTTTTCTGTCGCCATGAAACCACAGCTTTCAAACCTTGCAACTAGAAACATTTGCAGAGGGTGGTGTTTTTGTCACAAGAGAAAACTGATCCTTCCTCTCATGGGACCTCGATTTAAGAACATTGTTCCAAGGGAACTTGTGTCTCCTGGATTCAGAGTTTATTCCTGGTGTCCAGGGTTGTGAGGTGTTAAGAAAGGCCTGACTGGAGCCAGGTTTCCAAAGATAGAGAGTGTCTTGGTCACTTAGGGTTTCTATAACAAAAATATAGATTGGGTGGCTTAAACACTAGAAATGTATTCCTCACAGTTCTGAAGACTGGGACATCCATGATCAAGCTGCCAGCTAATTCAGTCCCTGGTGAGGCCTTCTTCCTGGCTTGCAAAAGGATGCCTTCTTGCTGTGACTTCACTTGGTGGAGAGAAGAATCATCTCTCTAGTGTCTCTTCTTATAAGGGCACTTCTTGATGGGTACTGGTCCCATTCATGGGGACTCCACCCTCAAGACTCAATTACCTTCTAAAGGCCTCCAGATGCCATGACATTGGGGATTAAAGTTTCAACGTAAGAATTTGGGAGGGGACACAAGCATTGAGTTCACAGAAGAGAGGAAAAGAGAGGTGGCTCCATGGACCCAGGAGACATCAGGAAGTAGCCAGGCCTGGTCACCTGGGGCAGAAGGAAGTCACGTGGGCTATTCTGCCAGAGCAGGAGCTGACCAGAGAATGTGTCTCAGGACCAGAACATGATGCAGTATTGGAGGTCCTCACACAATGTGTGTGTACAGGAGAGTGGTCTCTGGAAAACACAAAGTTGCTCCAAAAGAGAAAGGCTCAGCATTTGCCAAAGGTCCTTTGACCATTGAGGAATTCCAAATGACACCACTTTTGCTCCTTTACCACTGACCTCTCCTTCTATTCTCAAGAGGAAGAGATGGGACAAAAAAGAGAGAAAGAGAAATAAGAAAAAAAAAAAAAAAAAGACTACCAGCTTCTTCTCGCAGCAGATGACTTGCCTTGTCTGGTTTAAAGGAAAAGAAGGAAGCTTCAAACTGAATGTGAGATGAAAGTTTGGGTTTGTATTCTACTAAATACCTGAAGAAGAAGTTGTCTTAATGAAGAGATGAAATAGGCAGGAAAGATGTGGGAAAAGTTATTGGCCGGGCAGAGATATCATGGCCAGGGCAGAATATCTAACAGACAGGGATTGAAGACAGAGGTAGAAGAAAAACCAAGCTGTTTCTTGATTGTTTCACAAGTTTCAATAAACTAATTACATGTGAAGAGTGTCTGACAAACAGTAGGTGCTTAATGAGTGATAACCATTTTAAGTGATGTCTGAGGCACTAATTTCAGTTATTAACCTGGTCCAGTTGGTCTTTTTTTATTTGTATTGGGAACACGGTAAATCAGAATTAACTTTGTTACTCGTAATCCAAAATGTCACAGTGGCTGGCCAACTGGCCTCTCCCCCTCCCAATCCTCTCTCTCCTCCACTTGACTCCACTGTCTGGTATCAGACTAGCCTTACCAGTATAAGGCTTGGATCATTTCTCTACCTACCCAGTAGCTCCCCAGTGCTTAGTGGCTCAATTTCCTTAGCCTAGCATCCCGTTCCCCAGCAAACAAGAGTCAATCTTTCTTCCCTATCAGTCAATTTCCTCTTCCTTTCGGAACAGAATGGTTTGCTGTTCCCAAGCACTTCCTCGGCATGCATGCCTCCCTCAATTTGGGCCACTCTCCTTTCTTTAGCTCTTCCTGATAAAATCTTAATCATTCTTAATAATTCTGCTCACCTGGTAACTTCCCCATAAAACCTCCAAAATTCTCTATCAGAAAAGATTTTTTTTTTCCTGAGCTCTCGTAACGCTGTCTGTATATTTCTTGTCATCTAACAGCAGCTCAGTCGCCCCACCCTATTCCTTACCACTTGCTCATGAAACTCCATAATGGTACAGTACAGGTATTGAGGGTTACTATGGTTTGAATGTTTCCCCCCAAAAGCATGTGTTGAAAACTTAATCCTCAATGCTGCAGTGTTGAGAGGTGGGGCCTAATCGGAGTGCTTGGGTCATGGGAACGCTGCCCTCACAAATGGATTAATGCCATTATTTCAGGAGTGGGCTCCTTTAACAAGGACAAGTTTGGCCCCCTCTTGCTTGTGCTCTCTCTCACCCTCTCTTTGCCCTTCTGCCAGGTTATAACTCAGCAAGAAGGTCCTTACCGGATGCAGGTCCCTCGGTATTAGACTTCCCAGCCCCCAAAATTGTGAGCCAGTACATTGTTGTTTATTATAAATTACCTAGTCTCGGGCATACTGTTGGAGCAGTAGAAAACAGACTGAGACAATGGCACTACGTTCACAGACAAAGAGCCCACTTCCAGAAGATAAATCACCACACATCTGAGCTACACACGATAATCTCGTTCCCTTTTGCTAGTATTGGTTTAGGGGTAGGTTGGGGTCCCAGTTTGGCCAGGGATGTTTAACAACATGCCTTCCAATCGAAAAAGAAAACAAATTCTAATTTATCACAAGTTTGCTGATTTTTACTGTATAAATACTATCACAGACCATTTCAAGTCCCCAGCATGACCTTGTTGAACAGGGAGCTAGGAAAGATGTGCTGTAGCACATCATTTTATAGTATTTTCACCATGCAGATGCAAGAAACATAAATAACAAGAGAGTAGATAATAGCTATATGTAGTACAATAATTTAAAAGTGATGCTGATCTACTTTGGACATTTGTCCTGGCCCAGATCTCATCTTGAAATGTAATCCTCAATGCTGGAAGTGGGGCCTGGTGGGAGGTGATTGGATCATGGCAGCAGATTTCTCAATGGTTTAGCACCATCCCCTTGGCGCTATCCTCATGATAGAGAGTGAAATCTCACAAGATCTGGTCATTTAAAAGTGTGAGGCCCCTACCTCCCTGCGCCTCTCTCTCTTGCTCTCACTTTTCCTGCACAGCCTGCAGAACCGTGAACCAGTTAAAACTCTTTTCCTTATAAATTACCCATGCCAGATATTTCTTTATAGAAATGCAAGAATGGCCTAAAATGGGATGCATTTTGAGTAGCAACTACCAAGTTTTCTGAAAATTTAACAACTGGCTTTTGCAAGTCAATACAAGCCAACTCTAGCACACCACTGGCTCTAGCCAATGAAATGTAAGAAGGCTGCTTGATGTTTCTGGGCTTGCTCATCAGTGTTTGTTGCCTTGTGCTCCAATAATGAGCAACCCCAAAATCTAGCACAGGACATCATACATGAAGGTGTCATGATGGCCTCATGCACACCCATGCACAGAGAGGCAGCCATGTGAACAGGCAGCAAGAAGGCAGCCAACTACAAGCCAAGGAGAGAGCCCTTACCAGAAACCAACCCTGCTGACACCTTGATCTTGGACTTCCAGCCTCCAGAACTGTGAGACAATACATTTATGTTGTTTAAGCCACCCACAATACTCCTTTGCTCCCTGAAGTTTGCAGGATTCAAAAGTCCTCTCATTCCAAAGGCCCAGAACCAGCCCAAGATGGTCAGAGAAGGTGGAACCTTAATAATGCCCCTTACATGGCACCAGCCAGAACCACCGAAAACTTAAGCCAAGTCCTCACCTCTATTCTTTGATCTCTTCTCCCTCAACTGCTTCTGTCTTTCTCACCTGTTCTCTAATTTCAGTGATGTTCCTCAAGCACAGAGGCCCAGCTGCCACAAGAACACAGCCAGTTGAGGCAAATAAATGAGCTGGGCAAGAGAGAACACACATAGCTAAGGGACTTTTAGCCCAGCTGAAAAATTCTCCAGGGGTGGAGCAAGCAGATCCCAGGACCCAATTCTGCAGGTGTTTTCTTGGGCACCTTCCAGGTGTAAGATTGCCAGATAAAATACAAAATACCATTTCAATTTGAATTTTAGATAAACAGTGAATAATGTTTTAGTATAAGCACATCTTGGGCAATGTTGTAGTTTTATTTGCATCCTTTGGCAACTCTAACCATGAGCTGTCAGTGGGGTAGGCGTAGGGCGGCAGGGAAGAAAGACCAAGAGATGAATGAGGACCATAGTACAGCTGCACATGCACAGGACACGACTAGGACGCTCACATAACAGGCACTGTGCCCACCTGGAAGCAAGGAAAGGAGTGCCTCTGGGCAATGGGTCTCTGTCTCCTTCCCAGAGGCCCTCATTTGGAGTCAAGTCCAAGAATCCCAGTTGTGGCGTTTTCTTAGGGCTGCTGTAGCAAATGACCACAAACTTGGTGGCTTCAAACAGGTTCGTGATCTTATAGTTCAGAAGCCCGAAATGGTCCCAGCGAGCTAACCTCAGGATGTCAGTAGGACTGCATTTCTTCTAGGAATTCTAGGGGAGTATCCACATTTTACCTTCTTCAGTTTCCTGAGGCTTCCTGCAGGATCCTTGACTTGTGACCTCTTCTTTCATCTTCAAGGCCACATCAGCACAGCATCTTCAAATCTTTCTCTCTCTCCCATCCCTCTCCCTCCCTTTCTAACCCTTCCCCTCCCCTTCCCCTCCTCCTCCCATCCCCGTACCCCTCCTCCTCCCATCCCCGTACCCCTCTTCCTCCTCCTTCTCCTCTTCCTTCTTCGTCTTCATCTTCTTCTCCTTCCTCTTCTTCTTTTCTCCTCAGTCTCTCTCTCCCCCATTCCTTCATCTCCTCCTCCCTCTTCTTCCTCCCCCTCCTCCTTCTTCTCCTCCTCTCTGCCCCTCCTCCTTCTCCTCCTCTTCTTTTTTCCTTCCTTCCTTCCTTCCTTCCTTCCTTCCTTCCTTCCCTCCTTCCCTCCCTCCTTCCTTCCTTCCTTCCTTCCTTCCTTCCTTCCTTCCTTCCTTCCTTCCTTCCTCTTCTTCTTCTCTCTCTCTCTCTCCTCTCTGGGCTCCCATCTACCCCTATCCCTCTCTGACTCTGACTCTCCCGCCTGCCCTCCGTAAGGACCCTTGTGATTGACGACATCAGCCTGCCTGGAGAATGGCAGCAGTCACAGGTTCTGGGGATTCGGATGTGGTCATCTTTGGTAAGGGGGTGCATTATTCTATCTCCCAACATTGTTTCTTTCCTGTGACATTTTCCACCTGTCAAAGCTGCTGTGAGGAAAACACAGTTCTACCAGGATCCCTGGCTCCTAGAGGTCTACAAGGACAGTGCAGCAAATCCAGGTTCTGACTTTGATGAGTGTTGTTAAACCTCATTTTATAGTTGAGACTTTAAGAGATTGAGAAGCCTGCCCAGAGTCACATCCCTGGTGAGGGCAGAGCAGGAATTTACACCTTTGGAACACACGTATTCATTGTTCCCACCCCCAGAAGAGGGACAAGTGAGTAAGGTTCAGGAGGGGGGCTCACCAAATGGTGTCCCCTTGCAGGGACCCAACTCCCCTCTAAGGAACAGAGCAGGTACCTGGGTCTGGACTCTTCTAGCAAATTCTTTGAAGTGCAAGAAGCACTGCCAGCCAGGGAACAATTTACTGTGGAGTGGGCACGTGGGGAGCCTGAGTGAATGGGACCAAATAGCACTACTTCCCCAGACCAAAGCAACATTGCAAGGACTCCCTGGTAAAAGTTACAAAAGAAAACCAGCGTTTTCAAACATGAATGTGCACGGAGAGCATGCGAAGGGCTTAATAGAAATTCAGATTGCTGGGCCTCATCCCTAGGGCCTGGTGTGGGGCTGAGGAATGCGCATGATTAGCAAGCTTCCAGGTGACATGGATGCAGGTGGCTCATGGGTGCACCTTCAGAATTCCTGTTCTGGAACTTCCAGCTCCTCAGCAGGTTTTTTGTTTGTTTTTTGTTTGTTTGTTTTTTGAGACAGAGTGCAGTGTCTGCAATCTCTGTTCACTGCAGGCTCTGCCTCCCAGGTTCAAATGATTCTCCTGCCTCAGCCTCCCAAGTAGCTGGGATTACAGGTGTGCACCACCACGCCCGGTTAATTTTGTATATTTAGTAGAGACAGCGTTGCACCATGATGGCCAGGCTAGCCTGGAACTCCTGGCCTCAGGTCATCCACCCGCCTCAGCCTCCCAAAGTGCTGGGATTACAGGCGTCAGCCGCCTGCCTCTTCAGGAGGTTTGACTCCCTGTTTCCCAAGAGGAGGATTTACGGGGCCTTGGATCTCACTATCGCCCCCTGCCTGTGAGCCACTGGAGGGGCCTCTGAGTCACAGGCTGGGACTGACCCTGGACCGAAGTGGTCCAAGGGCAGAGAAGGAGTACCAGCCTTCCTATTCCCTAAACATTATGGGACAGACGAGGAATGATAGCATTGCTGGGGAGACAGGTGACATGGATTTGGGGGGACACAAGATGTATGATGTCACCCACATTCCTAGCACCAGCCTCTGCCTCTCCCTCTCAGGCTGGAGTCAAGAGGCCGGTCGCCAAACCACCAAGACCTGCATAGTAATGGCGGGGTGGCTGGGGAGACCCCACCACAAGCTGAGGCCCTATCCTCGCTAATCTAGAAAGCGTTCCCGCGGTGACAAGGGGACAGGTAGCATGATGCAGCACTTACATACAGGACTCCAGAGCCAGACTACCAGGTTTACTCCCAGATGCTCACCGTTGCTGGCTGTGAGCCCTCGGACAAGTTAATAACCTCTCTGGGTCTCCATTTGATTGCCTATGAAGTTGGGGGAGGAGAGCAGTGTCTATTTCAAAGGGAATTGCAGAGAATGAATGATGTCATCTTTTCAAAAAGGACTTACATATCAAAGGTGCTCAAAAATGTTAGCTAATGTGCCGAGTGCAGTGACTCCCGCGTCTCTACTAAAAATACAAAAATTAGGGGCGTGGTGGCTCACACCTGTAATCCCAGCTACTCAGGAGGCGGAGGCAGGAGAATCACTTGAACGCGCGAGGCGGAGGTTGCAGTGAGCCGAGATCGCTCCTCTGCACTCCAGCCTGGGCGACAGCGGGAGACTCTATCTCAAAACAAAAACAAAACAAAACATAAACAAAAAGTTAGCTAACTAAAATTCCTAGCCAATGAGACAAGACGTAGTTGGAATTGTCAGTTTTGCTTCTGGCAAGCCCATTGAGAGGAATGCGGCACAGCAGAGATGCTCAATAAATATCTCTTGATTTTTGCAGAGAGTTTTGTAGTTTTGCAGTGCACGGCTTTGCAGCTGTGCCCCGCTTGCTGCATGTTTGTAAACTTTCCTTGCCTGTTCTTCCTGTTTCCCCCCTTAGGTTCAAAGCTGGAGGAGTAGGTTCAGTGTCCTTCGATCTTCTTCTCCATGATCTTCAGCACAGCGTTTCCCCAGGGTGAGCCCCAGTGTCAAGGACCAGCCCCTAGATATCACTTGAACAAAAGCCAGACAGAGATAGATCCCATAAGACAGTTAACATCATTTCCCCTAAACCTTCCTCTCCTACTTTGAAAGTGGGCTGCCAGGGTTTCCTTCCCTATAAAAGTGGACACTCAGTGTTACTAATTCCTCACTCGGAGATTCCTTCATTACCCTAAATACTCTACTTGCAAACACATGAGGCCCTCCCCTCCTTTCTCACCCAGTCCCCAAGGGGCACCAGGCTGGATCTGCTGTTGGAGAAGACGGGAAGCCTGTTGCTGCTTCTCACAGACGATGTGCAGAGCAGGTATCCATGCGGCCCAGACTCTCCCACTGAGTGAATTTGCACAACATGAGCTGGGTCCTGCTGGTTCACTAGGGGTAAGGACTGCTCTTGCCCACTGTAATCAGGAGCCAGCACCTTCCAGGGAAGCAGAAAGAGCGCCTCACAGCCCTTTACAGTTCCCATTCCTCCTGTTTACCTAAGCGGCTGCCTGTGAACCCAGTTGCCTGTAAATTGCAAGATCAAAGCCAAAGGTGAGCGGCACTGCGCATGTGCGCTGCAGGGCAAACAGGAAAATGTGTTTAGGTTTTGCTGTTGTCAGTTTTGATCTATCAATTTCTGATTTTTAGCCTGGCAGTAACAAAATGCACTTATTAACTATGAAAATAACCTTTCTATTGAATTTCCTGCAGGGAAAGGAAAACCTCATTAAGGCGAGTCTGAAACTCTAGCTCCAGGGTCCCTGAACTCTTGTTTGTTTAAGGGGATTTTTGAAAAATTCCAGTATACCGAGCAACACTTAGGTTTTTTATGGGGGTGGGAGTTGGCCCCCAGTATTCAAACCAAAAATATAAAGGTCCAGAGAGGGAAAGGGAATCTAATCAGTTTTAGCCCAAGGAAGTAGAGTAAGTGGGGCCTGATGTCCTGGAGTTCAGAGTGAGTGGTGGAAATAGAGGAGCATTTAGGAGAGAAGAATTCTTTGCAGAATAAAATTATAATGCACTGACAGGGTGGCGGGAACAACATGATGTAAAAACCCTCGACCTTAGTTAAGGTTCAACGTGCTAATTTTGTGAGAACCCAAGGAAACTAAAAGGGACGAATGCAATGCAAGATACATTGTGAGGCTGGTAAAGGTGGCCTTTGATATGCAGGCTGCCTGTGGAAAATTACATCATTGCCCAGCAAACATCACCACTAGCACCTCCATAGGAGGCATATACTTCCCTGTCCCAGGAATATTGGGACTGACTGTGTGACTTGCTTTGGTCAAAAGAATGGGGGTTTGAAGTGACAGTGGGCAAGTTTTGAGCCTACGACTGAAAAGACATGAGTGTTTCCATTCCATTCATTCAGTATGAAGCTGGTCCAAGGAGGCCAAGAGAGACGCAGGGCCAGACCAGGATCTTACCTGCAGCTTGGAGACAAGCCTAGAACAGATCAGCTGAACCTGAGTTGACCAATGGCCATGTGAGGGAGAAATAAATGCTCAATATATGTCACTGAGTTTTGGATGTTTTTGTTACACAGCATTACTCTAGTGGTAGCTGACTGATACACTGTCCTTTCTTTATTTCCTTCCACCTCTCTCTATATGTCTCCCAATCTTTCTCCTCTGCTTTCTCCCTACCAAAACTTTTCAACCTAAAAGTCTGGGGTCGAGCTTTCACTTCTTAAACTGAATTTCAATTACAGACTTTCTCCTCCCAGATATATGTGCTTTTCAAGTCGCTTGTCTCTTTGCAAAAAGAAAGACTTAGCTATTAGGATTTGAGAAGTCAGCAGTCTCATGAGAACGACATTTACAGGCTGAGGACATTTTCTTTGGGTCTCCTGGTTTCATACTCCTAGCAGCCTAGAGTGAGGCAGACCCCAGCATAGAGCTAATTTTTCAGGAATTCTCAAAATCCTGCAAGAAGGGCTTGGCAAAAGCCATACATCTGCTTCATTCTATCATTTGCTCAGGAAAAGTTGAAGCCCGTTGGCAATTCTAGCTGGGCATATGAGGACTTCTATTCCTCTTCACCCCTCCCTCAAAGTTTGGCCAGATCTCCAGTCCAAATGGAAGTATGTGTTCAAGAAGACGATTAATGTGAGCAGAAGGCTCCAGAAAATCTCTCAGGCCTGTCTGTTTATTAAATATAAAGACCCATGTTTAAATATAATGCCAAAGGTATGACACACACCAACATGATCCAAGACAGACTGTTGGCTTTAATATTCAATAACTAGAGGTTCTTCAAGTCTTGACTTCCATGCATAAAGCCTCTAAAGATTTTCCAGGAAGGCTCAAACTCCTCAGGGAAGAAGTCAGCAGAGGCTGACAGAGTCCAACCATTTGTTTCCATCATCTGTTCTTAATGATAGAAGCTGTGGCTTTTGGGTTGGGGTACACTGTATAATGGAGTCAATATCATGCACTGTATCAGGAAGCCATTCCCTGACAGCCTGGCCTGAGCTAGAGAACACAACTATATGCGGTGTATCCCATAGCACCACAACTTCTCATGTCTATTCACTCATTCCTTTAGTAAATAGTTCTTGAGAACCTGCTATGTACTAGGCCCAGCTCCAGGCACTGGAAATGCATGGGGTACAAGACAATGCCCAGGTCTCTGGTTTAGATTCTACAGGTGGAGAGACAGCACACAAATAAACATACAGATGGTTTGATCACAAGAACTATAAAGAAAATGTAACAGCATGATGTGGTACACCTGAATGGAAGGGAGTGTGTCACAGGTAGGCAGGGTGGATAGGGAAATACAGAGGCAGAAGTGTCTATGCTGCTTACGCTTTGACGCACACCATTCTAAGAACTTCACATATATTAACTCATTTAATCCTCACAGCAACCCTGTGGAGTAGAAGCTGTTACCTCCCCTTTTACAGATGAGAAAAGTGATACCCAGAGGAGAAGTGAAGCAACTCGCCCTGCTTCACACAGCTGAAAAGCAGAAGAGCTGGAAGTCAGGCCCAGGTATTAGCACCACGAGTCACGCTGTCACCTGCTGCCCCACATACCGCCTCATGGAGCAGGTGAGGTTGGAGTACAGGAATGGGTCAGCCTCATAAGGATCTGGGGAAGAGTATTCTAGACAAAAAAGCGAGAAAATCATTGCAGTCCTTTCAGCAAGAGATGAGGGAGCAAAAGACCAGACAGCAGCATTGGACACAATGAGAAGTGGAAGGTTTCAGATCCGTTTTTGCTTTGTAGTGTCATTTCCTATTTAAATACCTACTTTTCCCGATAAGCTGGTGGATCCACAAGGGCCAAAGCCTCATCTATTTTGCTTACCTTATGTCCCCAATGCCTAGTACAGCATTTAGTTCGTATATTTTTTTTTTATAGAGATGGGGTCTTGCTATGTTGGCCAGGTTGATGCTTGAACCCCTGGCCTCAAGCAATCTTCCTACCTTGGCCTCCCAAAGTGTTGTGATTACAGACATGAGCCGCCCCCCACGCAGCCTATAGATTTTTAAATAATTCCATATAAAGTAAGTAATTAGATAAGTAATTAATTAAAGAGCATTGGGCCAGTCTGTTGTTGGTTTGAATCCCAAATCCTTCACCTCCTTCACCTGTTTACTGTTCAACTCAGGCAGGTTACATAAGCTCTCTGATCCTCCTTTGATTGTATCTATGATGGGGATAATAAGGCAATCACAAGGTTGAGTGTGGAAAGGATTAAATGAGATAGCTTTTGTAAAGAGTCCATAGCAAGGCAGTCACAGGATGGTTCCTACAGAAATGTTAGCACACAACTTTCTTTTTTCCCTACTACATAGAAAACCAGAATCATTTCACTGACAAGAATTTGTTCTATAATCGAGAGCTGAAAGGGGCTCGAAGCCCCTATTACTCTGTGTGGTCCAAGGACCAGCCCTACCATCAGCATCCTATGGGAACTGAGTGAGGCCCGGCGCAGTGGCTCACACCTATAATCCCAGCACGTCAGAAGGCCGAGGCAGGCAGATCACATGAGGCCAGGAGTTCGAGACCAGCCTGGGCAACATGGCAAAACCCCATTTCTACTAAAAATAGAAAAATTAGCTGGGTACGGTGGCCTGTGCTTGTAATCCCAGCTATTTGGGAGACTGAGGCAGGAAAATTGCTTGAATCTGGGAGGTGGAGGTTGCAGTGAGCCAAGATCGCACCACTGCTCTCCAGCCTGGGTGACAGAGCGAGACACTATCTTGAAAAAAAATAAAAAGAAATAAAGAAACTCAGGCTCTACCCCAAACCACCAAAGCAGAACTTCTGGGGGAAAGGCCTGGTTGTATGTATATGTATATGTATATGTATATGAATATGTATATGAATATGTATATGTATATGTATACGTATACGTAGTCAGCACCACCACCTCCCACAGAGTTTTTTTTTTTCTTTCTTTCTTTGTAATCTCCCTCTGTCACCCAGGCTGAAGTGCAATTGTGTGATCTCAGCTCACTGCAACCTCTGCCTCCAGGGTTCAAGACATTCTCCTGGCTCAGCCTCCCAAGTAGCTGGGACTATAGGCATGCACCACCACACCCGGCTAATTTTTGTATCTTTAGTAGAGAGGGGGTTTCACCATGTTGACCAGGCTGATCTCGAACTCCTGACCTCATGATCCACCTGCCTTGGCCTCCCAAAGTGCTTGGATTACAGGTGTGAGCCCCCGTGCCCAGCCTCCCCCAGGGGATTCTTATCAAGGAGAAAGTTGGAATAGGTTGAGCTTGCTGCAGTCGAGGGTCTCGTGTCCTTTGTACTATCCTGAACACTTGAACCCCAACCCTCTCCCTTCCTGGGGCTTGGTGCCTGGGCCTCCACACTTTGCTACCAATCCATCTGCTGTGCTGCAGACACCTGCCACTCTGAGCTGGGCTTCTGGTGAACTGACAGCCACCCTGTCAGACGTCCACCCTGGAGTAATCAGCTGGGGCTGGGCGGTCCCAGTAGCATCACACACAAGGGAAAACTGAGCCTGGCTGGCTTGACCACCGGTGTCACGGCACCCTGGGAGGGGTGCCTTCTGTCCTTGGCAATCCTCCTGGACCACCCGCTATACCTGAGAAACACAGCGGAACAGGATTCTGACTGTGGATGGCGTCCTCCTTTCGGAATTATCCAACGCATAACCCCTAGAGATGGAAGAATAAGAGGACACATTCTTCCAAGCCTCTGAAACATTACCCAGACCTGTCTGTGCAGATTCATCAACTCTGAGCTCAAGGAATCATAAAAGTTTGTTTTTTCATATCTAAGAGATGATCCAACCTTCTGAAAACTAAACTTTCTTCTCTTAGTTCATGCAGAAGTCATTTTGGTGAGTCACAGGGTCTGCTTTTCATTCTTTTTTTTTTTTCTTTTGAGATGGAGTTTCGCTCTTGTTGCCCAGGCTGGAGTGCATGGCGCGATCTCAGCTGACCGCAACCTCCGCCTTGGGTTCACTGCTTTTTATTCTTGATGACTGTACCTATATGGGATTGTTAGAAGAGTCAAAAGAGAAAGTTTTTTAAAATCTTAACATCTTTGCTTTGCACCTCGGTACACCTGCTTCAAAGGGTCATTTAGAGACCATTTGTATGGGGATGGTAAAGGAAGCGATTGTACTAAAACGTAACTTTCATAATGGCAACAATCCTGCGTGCCACGACTGCTCCTCCTGGCACAAAGTGGGTCTTCAATACAGATTTCTTAACAAATCCATAAAGTATAGAGATGCAAGCGGACTTTACAAAGATGCTATCTCGATCACAATTGGCGGCCATGTTTCAGTTCGTGTTTTTGCCGAAAGCCGTCTGACTTTAAGCCTATACTATGCTCAGGCTGACTTGTGTGCTCTGTTACATCAAACTACAGAAAATCCATTTCCCAGGCCAAGTTCAAACTTACTGCCATCTACTGGCCAACACTTAAAATTATCCTTACTGGCATATGTTTAAATTTTTACTACCTGCGTGAAACGGAAAACATTTGCAGAAATTGTGGAAACGTAATCTACTATAAAGACTTGAGGCCGGGCACGGTGGCTCATGTCTGTAATCCCAGCATTTGGGGAGGCTGAGGCAGGCGGATCATCCGAGGTCAGGAGTTCGAGACCAGCATGGCCAACACGGTGAAACCCTGTCCCTATTAAAAACTCAAAAATTAGCCAGGAGTGGTGGCACATGCCTGTAATCCCAGCTACTCAGGAGGCTGAGGCAGGAGAATCGCTTGAACCCAGGAGGCAGAGGTTGCAGTGAGCCGAGATCACATCACTGCACTCCAGTTTGGGCAACAGAATGAGACTATGTCAAAAAAACACCAAACCAAACCAAAACAAACTTGACAGTAGTATTCCATTTTCAAAAGAATGAACAGAAACTACTGTTTTTGCATTAATAGTGTTTTAAAACGTTAGAATATATATGTTATATATATATGTATATACATATGTTAAAATATATGTCTCCCAGAGCATTCTTGCAAAAAAAAAAAAAAAAAACAAAACCTTAGATTATAAATTAGAGCTTAATAAAATTTCTAACCAATAAATGATGTGACAGTCGCCTTTGATAGATGTGCTGTTTCTGCTAGGTTTGATGCTACTTCTTTGTGAGGCTGGGAAGAAGCAAATTGAGGTTGAAAGATGGAGAAGGTCTCCTGAAGATGCTCAGGCCCAGAAAGTGGAGATTCAGAAAAGCCTGGCAGGTGGGGCTGCCCACTCAGGAGCACATGCCAAGTCCCCTTCCCCACTCCCCACCAAAAAATCTGGCATGTGTACATGTGTGTGTGTTGTGGGGGTTACTCATGCTTGCTGTGCTTCTTAAATATCTGCAACTGACAGGGAGGGGAACGTGCAGAGAAGAACAACTCCCTTCACACTGCCCGCTACCCCACACTGCATAATTAAAGAAAAGTCTGGCCCAACTTTCCTCTGAGGGCAACAGAAGGAAAACACACAGAGACCGCAGCAGAGAAAACCACACAGACACATAAGCAAACAGATAGCTTTAATGTCAAAGATTGTTGCAAGATCCAGTGTGGCTCAGGAGCGGTCATCAAGAAGCTGCCGGTTCTGGAACGGGCCCTGATGTGTATACACTTAAGGCCTGGCAGGTGCCTTTTTTAGACTGATCAGAGTGGCCACTGCAGGTGGTTTGTTTAGACTGATCGGAGTGGCCACCGCCTCACAGAATCACTAAAACTCACTCTGCCGGGAGCAGGCAGGCTGACTCTGCTGTAGTCCAGGAAATATCTTCTTTCCTTGAAAGCAGATTTAAACTTTATGAGAATTAATATTTGTCCCTAAGAACAGGTGTGTGTGTGCATGTTTGTGCATATGCATGTGTGTGTGTGTATGTGTGTTTAATGGTTGCCCTTTGGACAACTTCTCACCGGTAGGGAATACAAACCCTCCAATCCCTTAACCCAAGTGACCTGCTGGGAAGTTCCTACAGAACTCATTTATTCTATAAATTCATCCAGTAAATATACATGGGGCCTTTACAGACACTTGGCTCTGGGAATACAGCAGTGGAGACAGATGTTTCCTTTCTCTTGGGTCTCGCCTTCTGGTGGGTGAGAAAGACAATAAACATGGGCACAAATGCAGGAACGGCAAGCACTACACAGAGAATGAAGCAGGGAATCAGAGAAGAGTGAACGAGCTAGGGGGCTGGAGAAGAGGGAATTCTTAGGCTGGTCGTCTTTGAGAGGTGACATCTGAGCCGACACTTGAATGAGGTGAGGGAGTCCACCATATAGAGAACCCGGGAAGAGCAAATCAAGCAAAAGGAAAAGTGGACATGAAGGCTCAGGGGCAGGGACCCCTTGGCACGTTCAAGGAACCAGAGAAAAGTGCTTCTTCACACATGATCTCAATGTATCTACCAAGATCCTAAGAAGTACTGCTATGATCTTCACGTTAAAGTTGAAGAAATTGGCCAGGCGCGGTGGCTCACGCCTGTAATCCCAGCACTTTGGGAGGCCAAAGCGAGACTGTGTCTCAAAAAAAAAATGTATTGAGGTATCATTTAAGTACAATTAAATTGTTATGGGTGCATAATTCTATGCATTTGACAAACACATATAGTTATATAACCATGGCCATAATCAAGATATAGAATATTTCCCTCACTGCAAAAAGTCCCCTGGAGCCCCTTTATACTCAATCCTCTCTTCTCCCCTGTTCCTGAAAACCACTGCTCTGATGTCTGTCCCTCAAGCTTTGCCTTTCGTGGGTCATATGATGGAATCACAGAGTTCATGGCCTTTGCATGCGGCTTCTTTCACTTAGCGCAGTGCACTTGAGATCAGTGCGACTGTTGCATGTCTTAGTAGTTTATTCTTCTAATTGTTGAGTTGCACTACATTGTAGATGCATTACCACAAATTTGGTGGCTTAAAACAACAGAAATTTATTCTCTCACAGTTCTGGAGGCCAGAAGGTGGAAGTCCAGGCGTCAGCTTTAGGAAGAAGTCCAGGACTGTGCTCTCTCCAGAGGTCTGAGGGGGAGTTTCAGTTTCCTGTCTCTTCCAGCTTCTGGTGGCTCCAGGAGGCCCTTGGCTTGTGGCTACACCACTCCACTCTCTGCGTCTGTCATCACATGGTCGTCTTCTCTTCTTCCCTTGTGGGCCTCTTACAAGGACACTTGTCATTGGATTTGGGGCCTACTCAGACAATCCAGGATGATCTCATCTCAAGAGCCTTAATTATATCTGCAAAGACCCCTTTTCCCAAAAAAGGTCACATTTACAGCTTCCAGGAATTAGCACGCAGATAGAACTTCGGGGAGAGCCACCACTCCCTCTGCCATACACAGAGAAGCCACAGTTTGTTTATTCTTTTGCCAGTTGATGGACATCTGGGTTATTTCCAGTTTGGGGACACTATAAATACAGTTGCTCTAAACATCCACTGGTCTTTGCAGGAACCCATGTTTCCATTCCTCGTGGTGGTGGGATTAGGAGGCATTCCTTCGCTCTGTAACATACAAGGAAAGTGCTGCAAAAAATGGAAGTGAATTAGCTGGGTGTGGTGGTGTAAGCCTGTAATCCCAGCTACTTGGGAGGCTGAGGCATAAGTATTGCTTGAATCCGGGAAGAGAGGGTTGCAGTGAGCTGAGATTGCATCACTGCACTCCAGGCTGGGCAACAGCGAGACTCCATCTCAAACAAAAAAAAAAAGGAAGTGGCCCACCTCTCTCTGTCTATCCCAAGTGGCCTTGCCCTGGGGCTTTGGTTCCCCCAGCTCTTAGCACACTTCTTCCCTACCCTGGCTTCAGGCAGGTTCAGGTCCAGTTGCCTGCCCTGCTGCCCCTGCCCCCACACCCCTGCACATCCACAGTCCAGCACCATCCATTTACATAAATGGGCTTCTCCAAGGAGGGGCTGGAGAAGGGAATGGAGACTGAATCTCATTTCCTGGACCTGCTTCTTTGTGCGCCTGGGTTCAGGCTCAGATGTGGCAGGTTCTCTTTGTCACAAGCCCTGACTCATGAGTCCTTGGTGGCCTCGGGAAGCAACAGGCACAGGGGCATCATGCTGCTGTGTGGGCCTCTGGCAGCCCCGCTGTGACCACGGCCAGACTGACCCAGACAGATTGATAGGAGATTAAAAAAAATAATAATAAAGGCACACCGCCGAAATGCAATTTTATAACCAGCCTGTAACTTGATTATCTCAAAAATAAATGAACAATCAATACCGCTGATCTCAGGGTACTCCCCTGCTGAGACAGGGCACTTGAGCCTGGCTTGTGTTTGGCTACCCATGTCCCTCCTGTTGGTTCAAAGGAGTCTTGTTTAATGTCAACATTTGTTTTTGTACCTTTTTATGTATTTATTTTTCATTATTTGCTTCTGCTTGTCCTTGCTTTGTGTGAGAAAAACCCAGTGCAGGCACCCTTCTCTTCTAGCTGGTTCCACGTCTGTGAGATCCTGCACACCTGTGTGACCCTCAAACTCTGACTTGTCTCACGCTAGTTAGGGCACATCCAGGGGAGGAAGGAGTCAGTGAGTTTATTTAGAAACACGGCTTGCTGATGACCACACCTGTTTGCCAGGGATGGCTGCCTTCTACTGGGCAGGTGGGGCTGGCGGGGTGGGGGTGGGGGTGTGAGGCGGGGAGGGGGAGTGAGGCGGGGGGAGTGAGGGGGCAATGAGGCGGGGGAGGCGGGGGGTGGGGGAGTGAGGCAGGGGAGCAATAAGCCCTGATGGATGCATCCTCTATTCCAGTTCTATTATTGACTCAGGGCTCTTTAAATTCTATGTCCTTGACTTTCTGGCTGCAACACCAGCAGTTGCTCAGCCTGACTGTGCTGTGTATCACGGAAGGCTCCACTTTATCATTTTCCCCCAGGATTCATTCCCACCACTAAAAATCCCCCTCTCTAGCCATCTATGGCTTGAAATGCCTCTGTGTTTTGCAGGGATTCAAATTCCTAGCACAATCTCCGTCAAGCAGAGCATCTGTTTCTACAGACGAGGCAGAGATCTATCCTAACTTCCTCCCAGCTCAACTTTGATACTCTCGGCTACCCCAGGAGCTAGCTCTCTGAATTTTATGCAGCTTAATTCATGATGACAAACTTGGGTTCTGGGAGGCTGAGAACAGGGAGCATTCACCCTTCTTATTAGAGACTACAGATGGCTGCTCAGACATGGGTGAAGCCCTCTCTACCAAGAGAAAAGTCTCGGTGGGGTGAAAATTCAGCCGGCTTCCTTCCCATGTGCAGGTCTGCCTTCCACTCCAAAACACAACTGAGTTTCCACATTGCCCAGATCAAACCTAGAATTAGCTGAGGGTCAACTTCATGCCAGTCACTTTTCATATTCAGTTTTTTTATGTTTATCAGCAAACCTCCACGAGGCAGATAACATGACCCCATTTTACAGGAGGAAACTGAGGGTTAGAGAAATATAACTAAGTGAGCTGTCCAAGACCACATAGCTAGGAGTGAGAAAGCTTGACTCTGGTAAAGTCCAAAGATTTGTGCCTCTTAGCGTCTCTGTGCCTCAGTTTCCTCATCTGTGAAATGGGAATAAGAATTCCTGCACTCCGGAGTAGCTGTAAGTTTCAGAAATGCAATCAGGCAGGTAAAGGATTTAGCACACTTCCTGGCACCTCAATGTTTAGCAAGTAGCGATAATGATTATTTTCTAGTAGCAGCATTGAAGCTTTGATGGTAGTCATAAATCATAGAAACTTCCAGCCAGAAGTCACCTTTGAGCCCATCTCGCACAATCTTCCACTTTACAGAAGACACAGAGACCAGAGAGTCTAGCTGACTTTCCTAAGGTCAGGGGATCAGGGGCTGAAATGCCGGTCTGACTTGGGAAAAAGAAAACAAATGAAAAAACTGGTCCCGCCTGTCCTCTGAGCTGCCTAGCTGTATTCTGGGTCGCATGATCTAGTTTTTTTTGTTTTTTTTTTTTGTTTGTTTGTTTGTTTTTGGTGTTTGGGCTGGAGAGTTGGGGAGTGAGGGCAGGAAGACACAAATCGCGATTGAAAAAAAAAAGTGAAAAAGGAAAGGTAGTTACAGGCTAACACCCTAGGCTGCTGGTTCTCAAAATGGGGTCTCTGAATTCACCTCGGCATCACCTGAAAACTTCTAAAACAATTTCTTGGGCTCCAATCCAGACATCCTGAATGAGAAACTCCGGAAGAGGGTAATCTGAGTTTTAACCCTCAGGTGATTCTGTTTTAAGATCAAGTGAACCATCACCCTGAGGCCAAGGACGGAAACACCTGGTGGAGTCTGTGCAGGTAGTCTCTGTCTCACACACCAGGCGCTACTGCTCGCAGTGCCCTTTAGCTAACCACAGATGCAGCCTCTGAATCCTGTTTTTCTTTTAAGTTCTGGGAAACATGTACAGAACATGCAGGTTTGTTCCATTGATACACATGCACCATGGTGGTTTACTGCACCTATCAACCCATCATCTAGGTTTTAAGCCTTGCATGCATTAGGTATTTGTGCTAATGCTCTCCCTCCCCTTGCTCCCACCCCTGCACAGGCTCTGGTGTGTGATGTTCCCCTCCCTGTGTCCATGTGTTCTCATTATTTGACTTTCATTTACGAGAACAGGCGGTGTTTGGTTTTCTGTTCCTGTGTTAGTTTGCTGAGAATGTTCCTTCTTGACACACAACAATCCCGACAACCATCACCACTGCGGGCCACGGGGAGGCACTGGAGCTGGTCACGTGCTCATCCGCACAGAGAAAGCGTTACCTCCCTGGACTCAATTGTTCATTCCGGAAGCAGCTCCTGACATTTCTGCAGTCATGTTCAAGCCCAGAGCCTGGTACAGATCTGGGCCTGTTCTGAGAACTATTTTCTCAACTGTCCCCTATCTCCTTGGGGGTCAGGGCTTCCCTTGCTAAAGCAGGAGCAAAACTGAAGCAAACATGGAGAGCAGCTCAACTTGGCGAGGCTGGGTTTGATCAGCAGCGGGGCTGTGGACCAGCTCAGGGGCCTTGGGAGAATCTCCAGCTTCATCCAACTTGTAGTTCCCCCTGTAACAACGAAAACCTGTGAGGTGGCAGGGGAGCAACACAGGTTTCTGGAATCAGACAAATTTCAGTTTATATCCCAGTTCTGTTGCTTTTGAGCTGTGGAATCTAAGGTGGGTCACTTAAGTCATCATTTTCTTACCTGTAAAATAGAAATAATAATACCCGCTTCTCAGAGCTGTTGGGAGGATTAAATAAGATGGAGAGCCCCTGACTCAGCGCCTAGTTTACAGGACAAGAATGATACATTTACTCCAAGAGGAACCCTCTGCCTTTTGTCCTCCACACCTCAATCAGGATCTTGGGTCAGTGAGTGAAAAAAAAAAATCAGCTAAAGTGAACTATTCATAAAAACAGGAAATAGTAATTGTTTGATCTTTGATGTATAGCTAAGGCCTTTTTTTTTTTTTTTGAGAATGTGCCCACTAATTTACATTCTCCATGATTTTTCTTGCAAAAATCTCATCCCAAATCTCTGACTTCTGGTTTGGGTTGGTCTGTTTATTATTTTTTTTTATTTCAATAGTTTTTGGGGTGCAAGTGGTTTTTGGTTACATGGATGAACTGTATAATGGTGAAGTCTGAGATTAGTGCACTCATCACTTTAGTATATATTATACCCAATATGTAAGTTTTTAGCCCTCAACCTCTTCCTAGCCTCTCTGCTTCTGTGCTTCCAATATCCATTATCCCATTCTGTCTGTGTACCCATAGCTTAGCTCCCACTTATAAGTCAGAACATAGGTTTTCCATTCCTGAGTTACTAGAATAACGGCCTCGATCTCCATCCAAGTTGCGGCAAAAGACATTATTTTATTCGTTTTTTATGGCTGAGTAGTAGTCCATGGTGTATATATACCACATTATCCATTCACTGGGCAATGGGCACTTAGATTGGTTCCTTATCTTTGCAACTGTGAATTGTGCTGTGATAAACATAGGTGTGCAGGTGTCTTTTGGACACAATGACTTCTTTTCCTTTGGGTAGACATCCAGTAGTGGGATTGCTGGATCGAATGGTGGATCTACTTTTCGTTTTTAAAGAAATCTCCATATGGTTTTCCATGGCAGCTGTACTAATTTACATTCTCACCAGCAGTGGGTAAGTGTTCCCTTTTCACCACATGCACATCAACATCTATGGTTTTTGTTTTGTTTTTTAATAATGGCCGTTCTGGATAGGGTAAGGTGGTATCTCACTGTGGTTTTAATATACATTTCCCTGATTTTGATGTTGAATATTTTTTCACGTTCATTGGCCATTTCCATTATCTTCTTTTGAGAAATGTCTACTCATGTCATTTGCCCACTTTTTGATGAGATATTTTTTCTCATTCATTTGAGTTCCTTGAAGACTCTGGGTATTAGTTCTTTGTCAGATGGATAGTTTGTGACAATCTTCTCCCATTCTATGGGTTGTTTACCCTGATGAGCATTTATTTTGCTATGCAGAAACTTTTTAGTTTAATTAAGTCCCATTTATTTATTTTTGTCTTTGTTGCATTTGCTTTTAGGTCCCAGGTTTTCTTTCAGAATTTTTATGGATCTGGGTCTTAGATTTACGTTTTTGATCCATCTTGAGTTGATTTTTGTATATGGTGACAGATAAGGATCCAGTTTTCCCAGCACCATTTATTGAATAGGATGTCCTTTTCCTAGTTAATGTTTTTGTATGTTTTGTTGAAGATCAGGTGGTTTTAAGTACTTGGACTTACTTCTGGGCTCTCTATTCCATTCCATTGGTCTGGGTAGCTACTTTTATACTAATACCATGCTGTTTTGGTAACTATAGCCTACAGTATAATTAAGTCAGATAATGTGATGCCTCCAGATTTGTCCTTTCTGTTTAAGATTGCTTTGGCTACTTGGGCTCTTTTTTGGTTCCCTATGAATTTTGGGATTGTTTTTTCTAATTCTGTGAAAAATGATGTTGGTATTTTGACAGAAATTGCATTGAATCTAAATTGCTTTGGGCAGTATGGTCATTTTCATGATATTAATTCTTCCTATCCATGAGCACGGGATGTGTTTCCATTTGTTTGTGTCATCTATGATTTCTTTTTCAGTAGTGTTTTGTAGTTCTCCTTGTAGATAGCTCACCTTCTTGGTTAAGTATATTCCTAGGGTGTTTTTTGTTTTTGTTTTTCAGCTGCTGTAAAAGGGATTGACTTCTCCATTTGATTCTCGGCTTCATCATCGTTGGCGTAGAGCGGTGCTACTAATTTGTGCACATTGATCTTATAACCTGAGACTTTACTGAATTCATTTATTACATCTAGAAATCTTTTGGAATAGTCCTGTGGTCTTTTAGGTACATGACCATATCAAGCTGGGCATGGTGGCTCATGCCTGTAATCTCAGCATTTTGGGAGGCCAAGGTGGGTGGATCACTTAAGGTCAGGAGTTGGAGACCAGCCTGGCCAGCATAGCAAAACCCCATCTCTACTAAAAATACAAAATTAGCTGGGCATGGTGGCAGGCACCTGTAATCCCAGCTACTTGGGAGGCTGAGGCAGCAAAATCTCTTGAACCTGGGAGGTGGAGGTTGCAGTGAGCCAGATCCCACTACTGCACTCCAGCCTAGATGACAGAGCAACACTTTGTCTCAAACCAGAAAAAAATAGAAAGAAAGAAAACAGAGATAATTTAACTTCTCCTTTTTCAATTTGGATGCCCTTTATTTTTTTTATCTTGACTGATTGCTCTGGCTAGAACTTCCAGTATTATTTTGAATAGAAATGCTGAAAGGGAGTATCCCTGTCTTGTTCCATTTCTTAGGGGGAATGCTTTTAATTTTTCCCCATTCAGTATGATACTGGCTCTGGGTTTGTCATACATGACTTTAATTATTTTGAGGTATGTTCCTTCTGTGCCTAGTTTGTTGAGCATTTTTAATCATAAAGGGATGCTGGATTTTATCAAATACTTTTCCCAAACCTATTGGGTTTTGTTTTTAATTCTGTTTTTGTGATGTAACACATTTATTTACATATTTTAAATCATTCCTGCATTCCTGGGATGAAATCCACTTGATTATGATGTATTATCTTTTTGATATGCTGCTAGATTCAGTTTTCTGGTATCTTTTTTTTAAAGGATTTTTTTTACACTTATGTTAATCATGGACATAGGTCTGTAGTTTTCTGTTATGTCCTTTCCTGGTTTTGGTATCAGAGTGATACTGCCTTCATAGAATGAGTTAGGGAGGATTCTCTCTCAAGCTTTTGGAAGTTTCAGAGGATTGGTACCCATTCTTCTTTGAATGTGTGGTAGAATTCGGTTGTGAATCCATCTGGTCCTGAGCTTTTTTATTGTTGTTGGCAATTTTTAAATTACTGATTCAATCTCACTGCTTGTTATTGGTCTGTTCAGTATTTCTGTTACTTCCAGATTGAGTCTAGGTGGGTTTTATGTTTCTAGGAATTTCTCCATTTCCTCTAGATGTTTTTAGTTTGTGTGCATAGAGGTGTTCATGAATCATCTTTTGTATTTCTGTGGTGTTAGTTGTAATGTTTCCTTGACATTTAAATTGTATTTGAATCTTCTCTTTTCTTGGTTAATCTAGCTAATGGTCTATTGATTTTGTTTTTCTTTTAAAAGAACCAACTTTTCGTTTTATTGATCTCCTGTACTTTTTTGTTGCTGTTTTGATTTCATGTAGTTCTGCTCTGATATTTGTTATTCCTTTTCTTCTGCTAACTTTGGGTTTGTTTTGTTATTTCTTAGGTGTGGCATTAGGTTGTCAATTTGTATCTTTCAGACTTTTTGATGTAGGCCTTTAGTGCTATAAACTTTCCTTTTAGCACTGCTTTTGGTGTATCCCAGAAGTTTTGATAATTTGTGTCACTATTATCATTTATTTTTAATAACTTTTAAATTTCCATCTTGATTTCATTGTTAACCCAGAAACCATTCCTAATTGTTTAATTCACATGTATTTGTATACTTTTGAGGATTCCTTTTGGGGTTGGTTTCTCATTTTATTCCACTTTGGTCTGAGAAGATACTTGATACGATTTCTATTTAAAATTTATTGAGACTTGTTTTGTGGCATATCATATGGTCTATCTTAGAGAATATTCCATTTGCTGATGAGAAGAATGTAAATAAGAATGAATGAACTGCAAGAATTCTGCAGTTCTTGGGTAGAATGTTCTGTAAATATCTGTTTGGTCCATTGTTTTAGAGTGTAGTTTAGGTTCGGTGTTTCTTTGTTGACTTTCTGTCTCGACAATCTGTCTAGTGCTGTCAGTGGAAAGCTGAAGTCCCCCACTGTTATTGTGTTGCTGTCCATAACCTTTCTTAGGTCTAGTAGTAATTGTTTTATATATCTGGGAGCTCCAAAGTTAGGTGCATATATATTTGAGATTGTAATATATTCTTGTTGGGTTGACTCTTTTATCATTATATAATTACCTTCTTTGCCATTTTTTTTACTTTAAAGTCAGATATTAGGTAACATAAAAATAGTTACTCTTGCTCATCTTTAGTTTCCATTTTCCAGGAATATCTTTTTTCATCTCTTTACCTTGAGTCTATAATATACCTCAGGTCAGTCTCTTGAACACAGCAAATATTTGATTTGTGATTTTTTTTTTTTTTTTGTATTTTTTTAAGTGGAACATTTAGGCCATTTACATTCAATGTTAATACTGAGATGTGAGATGTCATTCCAGGCCATTATGTTGACTGTTACCTAGATACTTTGTTTTCTTCATTATGTTGTTGTTTTATAGGCCTTGTGAATTTCATGTTTTCAAGAGGTTCTATTCTGGTGCATATCAACCTTTCAAGATTTAGAACTCTATTTAACATTTCTTGTATGGCTGGTCTGGTAGTGACAAATTTCCTCAGCATTTGCTTGTCTGAAAAAGACTATTTCTCCTTCATGTATGAAATTTAGTTTTGCTGGAGACAAAATTCTTAGCTGATGATTATTCTGTCTAAGAGGCTAAAGATAGAACCTCAAGCCCTTCTGCCATGTAAGGTTTCTGCTGAGAAGTCTGCTAGTAATCTGATAGGTTCTCCTTTACAGGTTATGTGATACTTTTGTCTCACTGCTCTTAGAATTCTTTCCTTCACATTGACTTTAGATAGTATGATGACTATATGCTTTGATGATGCCCTCTACAATGAATCTGAAGTTTGCATTTATTTAAAATGTAGTTAAGAAGTTCAGAGAAGGGTGGGGAGAGGAGGGCATGAACATAAAGTTGCCAACAGGGATTAAGTAAAGGTGACAAGGATTCTCTCCTTGACCAAACTCTAGCCAGGCTCCTCTCACCCCTTTCTCCACTAGATCTCAACCTTGGCCTATAAAGATTTGCACAAACACTAACACAGTTTTTAACAGCTCAATAACACATCCCTAGGATGACCATATCCTCCCTTAAAGTGCCTTCCTTGAAAACTCAAGGCTTCAAAACAAACTTAGCTTATGCCAGTCAACACCCAAAAATAGGGCCCCCATCTCTCAGTCTCTCTCCAGTGCCAGGGAGCAAGCCCAGATGGGTTGCTCATGGACCAATTCTTCCCCAACCCCTTCATACTTTTTGAAAAATACATGGGAGCCAAAATGAAAAAGGGAGGACTAAAAGAAAAATTGAAGAAAAACTCTCTGAATATGGGAAAAAAAGGGTAAAGAGATGGAAAATAGATGATAAAAGACAAGACAATTAAAGAATCCAGAGTGGTAGGGTCATCTGATTGGTAGAAATTCTAGAAAGAAAAGATAAGAGATAATGGAAAGGAAGAAACTTTCAAATAAATAACACTAAAAAACTCCACTGAAGTTCCCAAGTATCCATTTTGAAAGAGCCCAGTGGAATGTTCAGCACCTGTGTGTGGAAAAAAAAAAATGTACAACAGTACATATATATCAGTGTAAAATTTTAGAAACCAGGGATTTTGTAATCCAAAAATCTTCTAGAAAGTAAAAAAACAAATAGATCCAAATAAGTATACTGTAAGGGAACAGATATAAAAGAAAAAACCCACAGAACAAACAGCAGTCAACCAGAGGTCTCTGGAAGATTTTTAAGATAAAAAATTATTTTAATGATTATTTGATATGTCCAAGTATTTGGAAAATAACTGACAGGAATTTAACCAAGTATAAGCTCCGTAAGGGAAGAGATTTTGTCATTTGTTCAGTGCTGATCGCCAGTGCCAGGAACAGTGCCTGGTGGATACTGGAAACTTAGAATTAATGAATCTGATGGAGCATTTAAAAATAAAAAGAGATTAAGTGCATAGAAAACTGAGTAGGGGAAGATGATGAACTAATTAATTCCAGAAAAACAAACAGTTGTACAAAAAAGAAATACAGTATACATGTCACTGTATACTCTCACAAATGAACTGTAAAACATAAGCACAATAATGTAAGCACTCACCAATAATTTAAGTGAAAACTATATCTACCAGCGTATTTAGAGGAAAGGAGGAGAGGAATAGCAACAAGATGTAGGCAAGCAAAATCTTCATCTATCGTGGCAGTAACTGACAGATTTTTTGCAATCCTATATTCTTGGGATATAGGATTGCAAAAATCCTATATCCCTTCATATCCTATATATCTTCAGTCTCAATGTTTCTATTCTTGTCTCTGTTTGGATCTCTGGTCTTGGGTAGTTGCTGTCACTTCTAGACACTTCTGTCACTGCTGTGTTCCAGGGTATGTTGTTCTTTATCAAATCTCTGAATTAAAGCAGGGATCTAGATAGGCCACAACATCCCAGACACAGTCACCCATTTGGCAAATATTGAGCACCTAACATGTGCTGGGCACCGTGCTAGGGTCTGGGGACACAGCAAAGAACAAAACTAAGTCCCAAGTCTCAAGGAACTTTCATACTGGTAGGAGGAGGCAGAAATGAGTAAGTGGCCAAGTAATTACACAAAATGTCAGGTGACGTTAAGTGCTGTAAGAAAAACAGAGCAGGTCAAGGGTAAAGAAACTGATGGGAGTGGAAATATAATTTTGTATGTCTATGTAAATAACCTTCAGGAAGGACAGATGGACGTGTTCCAGACATAAGGTACAGCAAGTGCAAAGGCCCTGAAGTGACAGCATGTTTAATGAGTTCAAGAAAGTCAGTGTGCTGGGAGTACAGTTAACCAGCAAGGGGTGCAAAAGAGGAAGACTGCGAGTAGGAAGGAAAAGGTAGGAGGCATGAGGATGGTCTCGATGAGCAAGACAGAAAGTCCATGAAGGGCTTTAAGCAGCAGAGGGACATAGTATCAGAAAACTGGTCTGAATAGACCCCAAGATGGGAAGAGAGGAGGCTGCAGAGGCAGTTTTGGACCAGTGCCAGTTAGCAAGCCCAGATGGGTTTCTCATGGACCAGTTCTCCCATCTTAGGGTCTACTCAAACCAATTCCCTGAAAATTCTTAGAAAGATACTGTAATAATCAATGTGAGAGACCATGGTGCCTTGGCCCACAGTGGTAGTGGCGGAGGTGATGAGAAGTGGCCAGAGTCTGAATATGTTTTGAAGGACTCAATGACTGGATGTGGCATGTGAGAGAGAGAACCAAATCAAGGCTGCCTTCAAAGTCCTTCCCTGAGCACTTGGAAGAATGAGGCATTATCTACCCAAAGGGGAAGGCTGGCTGGGTACGATGGATTAGGGTGAGGCAAGGGGAAGGAAATCATGAGTTCATTTTAAATAGAAATTTGGAATGCCTATAGACTTCAGATGTCAAATACACAGTTGTATTTACATTTCTGGAGTTCGAGTAAGAAGTCTGGGCAGGAAATACGAATTTTTGAATCATTTCCATAGCTGGTGTTTCAATGTGAGACAGGGAGAGGTCACCACAGGAGGAGCATAGTTGGGGAGCACCACTGCTTTGGTGATTTTGTTATTTAGGTTAAAGGAAGTGGGTGAAAATTCCCAGGAACTGGAAGCATAGATGGTCCATTTCCCCAATTCATTTTAGATAATTTCCATCAATATGGAAAGTGGGCAGGATTTGTAATATTTTCAGAGAAGATAATCACATAGCATCATTTTGTGTTAACAGAATTCAGGGGATGGGACTTTGTTGTGGAGCTGAGCAAGGTGCAGAGGTTGGGAGGTGAGAAGGAACCGGCAAAGGGGACTGAGAAAGAGCTGCCTGAAAGCTTGGTGTCCAGGAAGAATTTCAAAAGAATTTCAAACATGAGATGGTGATGAGCTGTGTCCAGTGAGTAAAAGCCTAGGATGTGCAATATTTCAAGCCACACTATAATGAAGTGATCTGCATCTAATTAACAAAATGTGAGTTTGCAATTTTTTTTACATCTCAGACAACAAAGTATTTCATATGCCCTAACATGCTACTTTCAATCTTTTAAAATACCTCTACATGTATTACAAATGTTAAAACAAACAAACACAAAAAATAAAAGCAAAGCCTCAGGTTTGCCTGGGCTCTGGCACCTACAAAGTTGTCTTTCTCTCCACTTGTCCACGACGAGTCAAACTCCAGTAACTGTGCCCGAAGCTCTGCTCTTTGCACACGCTTGGCTGATGTTCAAATCACGTGACAGAAAATGCTAAACATCACATTCCAAAAAGAGACTCCTTGGTTTTGTTGAAACATTTTCAGAGCAGGAGGTTTGCGGTGTGCTGGTGGTGGGGATGCACACCTGCACACACGTGTGTGTGTTCCAGCTCTCATTAATGAGGGGAGTGCACATCTCAATTCCCTTCTGACAGCCCGTCTTTGGGCCCTCCACATTTCTGGGATTTCTCCCTTTACTTTGCTGCTCTCTGCTCACCTTGCATCTACAATCCCCTCCCTAGAAGGCACTTGTGTTTTTGTTGGTGTCATTTAGATCTCAAATCACACTGTGGAAAAGAAAGCATGGCCTTTCCAGAGCCAGGCCACAGGAAGGTATCTCTAGATATGCCTGGCCAGTTTAAAGTGAGGAGGCCTGTGCACAGCTCTGAGGATTGTCTGTGAGTCTCAGCACAGATGCTCCTGAATAGATTTTTGTGGCAATTTAGCTTCTCTTTTTTTTTTTTTTGAGTCTCGCTCTGTCACATAGGCTGGATCTCGGCTCACTGCAACGTCCGCCTCCTGGGTTCAAACAATCCTCGTGCCTCAGCCTCCCAAGTAGCTGGGATTACAGGCATGTGCCACCACTCCCAACTAATTAAAACTGAGGTGTTTCTTTTCCCCCAAACCAAGGTTTTTAAAACTCGGAGTTACCCATCAGTCCTTTAACTTCTGCATACAGCAATTTTGCTTCGATGTCAAAAGGCTCTGGGGTTTATATGCACAGTTAGGTAATGCAGGCCTCTGTATCATGACTACAGTTGGATGGGAACATTTTGGCTTTTAGACGAACCACATTATCCGACTAGCTCATTTGTAATTTGGTATATGGGCCTTCTCAAGTATAAGGAGAAATTGTTAACTGTTTAAAGAAACAAGGCGGCACATTCTAAAATGACTATTAGTTAACAGTCATTTGGAAAACAGTAACAATCACTAAAAATAATTACTTTTGTGGAGCAAAGCCACTCTTTCACTTTTGGTCAATCACTCTCACTTCTGTCTGGGGACACACGAAGCCCCTGCCACACGGGGGGGGGGGGGTGGCAGTTCCTTTGACCAGCAGCATCGGTGTCACCTGGGAGCTTGCTGGAAAATGCAGAATCTCTGGAGTCACACTGAAGACCCGAGGGTCAGACTTCGTATCTCACATCCTTCTCTGGGTTCATCTCTTCTCCCCACACCCCTCCCTTGGTGATCTCATCAGGATGATGGCTTCAAATGTCATGTCCAAGTGACTGACTCCCAAATGTCCCCGTCCAGCACAGATGTCGCCCTGAGCTCCAGACATGGAGATCCAACTGCCTACTTGTCATTTTAACTTGAAGTCTAGCGGGCATCTCAAAATGAGCATAGCACAAACTTGATTTCCTCTCCCAACCCCCAACTTGCTCCTCCTTCCACCCGCCTCCCCCTTCAGACTTCCTGTTACTCATCTAGTTGCATTCTGTGGTACTGAGGTCATTCCTGAACCAAACCAAGAGTGACAGGGAGGCTGCTTCCTCAGCCCACCTGCGGGGAAATTCCCTTGCCTTTCGTCAGCCTGGCTTCTCCATCCCTGCCTCCAGCTTGTCTGACTCTTCTCTAAGGTGGGGTTTTCTATCAGGAAACTCCTCAGAGACCCTGTAAGTAGCACCTTCTTGGCATATAGCAATTCCAGAGTCACAGTTGGCTGTGTCAATGTCTGGTGGGCTTTCCTTGTCTCTTACTCCTCTCTCGATCCGCACAGTTTACAGGGGTCATTCTACCCTGATGAATGGTATATCCAGGGGTTGGCTGAATCAGACCCAAAGAAAAACAGCTGGGCCAGGCTTAAGTTACTTAACCAACTTCATCTTATTGTGATGTGTGCAGAGCACCTCCACCGCAATAAACAGCGACATGAGAGGCAGCAGAGTTTTATGCTGCACATCGCATACTCAGTACCTTAAGGACATAATTCTCACCCTGGATGCTGCTAAGGTCTTTTGATTGTCAGATTCCAACTATCTCTTAGCCCTTTGATAGGTAAACATGTATCCATATTGTTTTTTGCCTCTCTCCACTAGAAGAAAAGCTTGAGGTAGCAGGCCTTTATTTATTGCCACATCTAGACTTTCTGGCTATGGAGGATCTAAATTAACTAATTCAGCAAAGTTATTAATACCTTGTCAAAGGCAGAGGCTAATGGCCAGGAGCGGTGGCTCAGGCCTGTAATCCCAGCACTTTGGGAGACTGAGGTGGACAGACTGCTTGAGCCCAGGAGTTCAAGACCAACCTGGGCAACATGGAGAAACCCTATCTCTACAAAAGAAACAAAACAATTAGTCAGCTACGATAGGGCAGGCCTGTGGTTCCAGCTATTCGGGTGGCTGAGGTGGGAGGACTGCTTGAGCCCAGGAGGTCGAGACTGCAGTGAGCCATGTTTGTGCCACTGCACTCTAGCCTGGGCAACAAAGCAAGACCCTGCCTCAAAAAGCCAAAAGGCTGGGTGCAGTGGCTCACGCCTGTAGTGCTGGCACTTTAGAAGGCCAAGGCAGGTGGATCGCTTGAGGTCAGGAGTTCAAGACCAGCCTGGCCAACATGGCGAAACCCCGTCTCTACTAAAAAAATACAAAAATTAGCCGGGGGTGGTGGCACACACCTGTAATCCCAGATACTCCAGATGCTGAGGCAATAATCACTTGAACCTGGGGGGCAGAGGTTGCAGTGAGCCGCAATTGTGCCACTGCACCCCAGCCTGTGTGACAAAGTGAGACTGTCTCAAAAACAATAACAAAAAGGCAGAGGCCAAGAATGTTAGCAAATGTCAATGGAAGGTTCCTCCACAAGGAAGATAGTGGAGTCTCAGAAGGACTGGCGCTGGGAATGCTCCCACTTCTCGTGGAGCGTCTGCTTCATTCTTCTCGTTGCAAACCAGTTCACTTTGATCCTCCGTTCACACAGCAAAACGAGGCCGATGGGATCTCCCAAGTTTGTTCTCTGCCCAGTGGCCAGCGGAGCCCGCCAGAAGTCTCTCAGCAACCCTGAGTCTATGAGTCACAGTGGGGAGAAAAGCAGCGAAGCCTGCCCAGGGAAGGGACCTTTCTAGAGAAGACTGGCAAGCTAGAGATGGGCAGGGTTTTATGCCTCATGACCCGGGCATCCTTTCCAAAAGCTTCCCAGTGTATCAGCTCATAGGAATTTGAGGAGTAAGAAATATTTCTCTTAGCATACAGGATAATTTATTATTGAACCTATTGCTTGTAGTCCTCTAGAATAGCTGGCTGGCACCTCTTCTCCCATTCTAGCAACTCCAGGCCTCTCACCAGAGAAACTAAAGAGCCTCTAGAGGTTCCTTTTAACTGACTCTTCAAAATGTACACGGAAAGGCAAGGAACTGAGGCTCACAGGACCCATTATTTTCACCTGCAAAATGTAATCCTGATCAGGCATTTAAAGATAGAAAAGAGGGAATACATTCCAGCCCCTTTGATAGGCTACTCCTATAATAAAAGATTCCCAACCTGCAGGACAAAACTCGGAAAATGTTTTGAAGTGTCCAATGATGGCTATCATAGTGAAGGTCTACATTTTTAAACCTCTGAAGTATTACATTCAAAACCACCATATCACTGTTTTCTTGAAAGCACACGCAAAAATCAGGCCTGAGCACTAACTATCGTTGCTTCTAGAAGAATCAAAATAAAAAGATCCTTAAGCCTGAGGGCTGCCAAAGCAGATACTTGGATGTTGAAGTTAAACTAGCACTGGTCGGGCAGGAAAGAAACATAGCTAGGAGCTTTTGGTGTCCTCTCCTAACTATGCAGCATATTCCCCCACTTAAATGAAACAAATTAGCAAAGAAGAGCTGCAGAAGCAGCCACCAGGACGATAATCAATGGCAGGATGGTGTTTACAATTAGGGCACAAATCTCTGCCATGATTTCATACTCTGGTCCTCTGAGTTTGGGTCTTCCTAAAGCAAATGTGAGGGCCAGAAACATGAGGTCTAATCTGAAGTCAGAAATGACTATTAGCTCTATTTATAGATGAGGATCCATTACCTTCAAGATGAAAATATGCTTTAAGGCAGGGGTGTCCAATCTTCTGGCTTCCCTGGACCACACTGGAAGAATTGTCTTGGGCCACACATAAAATGCACTAAAACTAATGACAGATTAAAAAAATTGCAAAAAAATCTCACGTTTTAAGAAAGTTGACAAATTTGTGTTGGGCCACATTCAAAGCCGTCCTGGGTTACAGGTTGGACAAGCTTGCTTTAAGGTGTCCATGATCACTCTCCCCAGCTTTCTGTGATCTAGCGCATATTCAAGTGGCCAGAGGGACTAAGAATGTTAGCAAATAGGTCATATTTGTTCCCTAGACTTTTCCTTGTATTATCGAAATATAAACATCTGACCACCACAATAAGAACTCAGTCATGAAGGTTTACCAAGTAGGAGAAAACCACAACCCTTGATTCTTGAGTTGTGTGATGAGGAAGAATAAAGGGGAGGGCAGGCTTGCAGGGAGGAAAAGTTCTAGAAGAGAAGAGCTGCCAACGCCAGCTCCAGGCCACTGCAGGAATAACCTGGTCACACTCCTTACTCCTTTTTATGATGAAGGGGGGAGTGTTTCTAGTTTGAAATTTAAGTAAACATGAGCACCCTAACTCTGCCCACACCAGTAGAAATTATCAAACAGGTAAAGAAGCAGGAAACTGACTGACCTATATGCTTACCCGTACTGAATGACAGGACAGTGGACTGGAAGGAGATGAAAAGCTAGAAATGGTAGATATACCTACATCTCATACTTACCTTTTTAAAAAATTTCCATAGAACATCAGAATTTAAAGTGCCTCCCTCAAAGCAAAACATCATGTAAATTTCAAGTTATAAACTAACGTATCTGCATTTTTGTATGTTTCTTACAAGAAACTAGTTACAACCTTTTCATTGTTCTGTATTGGAGTATTTACCTGCTTTTCTATAAACCAAGATTAGTTCTGAGTTCTACATAGGTGAACATTACAGCTTCACCTAACTCTGTTGAATACCTATGTGCCAGGCATATGGACAGCCTTACTTTCAACGCAAAGAACCATGGGAATAAACATCCAGTCTTGCAGGTCCTGACAGGGCTTGAGGCTTACAGCTCTACCTCTTTGATGAAATGGTCTCATTTGCACTTTATGTACAACAGCTTCATCTGTCTTCCTTAAATGTTTTCTAGTACCAAACTTTGTTAGGGTTTCCTAGAAGTGTATCTTTCTAGTTTATTGTTGTTGTTTTAGAGGAGGAAACTTCATTCTGTGCTCACTCACTGGATTTGAAAACTAAATTGGTTTGCATATTATCATAACTGGTGGCCATCTAGGGGTTCAATGACCCCAACAAATATAGTTTTTTTTTAAAGTTTAAAAAAAAATTAAATGTAGTACTTACAGCAAGGAATACAAGATTATTCTAAATTCTAAATCAAGTGACTCACTGTCAGTCTCAACCTCTGGAGGCCTCACAATTCAAACCCCAACTAAATGTTTATTTCTAACCTACCAATGAGTATTCATCATAGCAAGATGTCTTTTGCAAAATCCTCGTAACTTAGAGTCTTTCTTTGGCAGGGTCAATAACAACTGAACTTGCTATGATTTAAAAATTATGGGCCGGGCGCAGTGGCTCACGCCTGTAATCCCAGCATTTTGGGAGGCAGAGGTGGGCGGGTCATCATCCAGGTGGTCAGGAGTTCAAGACCAGCCTAGCCAACATGGTGAAACCCTGTCTCTACTAAAAATACAAATATTAGCCAGGTGCAGTGGCGCGTGCATGTAATCCCAGCTACTGGGGAGGCTGAGGCAGAAGAATCACTTGAACTCAGAAAGCAGGGGTTGCAGTGAGCCAGGACTGTGCCACTGCACTCCAGCTCAGGAGCAACTGAGCAAGACTCCATCTCAAAAAAGAAAAAAAAAGTAACTTCCCCATTTAATTGTGTTTCATATTAAAGAATACTATCCCCACTTCTAGGACCCACCCCCCACCACCCAAAAGATAAACTATTATGTGTTCTTTCCTATACAAGACGAAATGACAACCTCATGTTGGAAAAGCAAGTTATTGCTGAGTAATATTCTCTCATTTTGTTGAAATAAGCTTTAAATGATTCTGAACTGAGAGACATGCCCCTGGAGTGACAAAGCCCATGTCACCATTTACATGGGGGAAAAAAATCTCTTTAAAGCACTACATACTTAAAAACACTGACAAAGAAATTAAATTAGCAGAGCTATCACTTTGATGTGCTATACATGGTTAAGGTAAGGCTGTAAATACACCAACTATAATATAGAATTTCATTTTACCTTTATGAAGTGTTCTGATATCAAAGACGATAATACATGCATCAGGCACATTTGACAGAAGACTTTTACAATGGTTTACATTTCCTTTTTATTTATTCCTTGGAACTGCTCGTATTGCAGGTTTTTCATGGATGAAATATGGAACTGAGCAGATTCTTTTTTTCTACAAAATTATGGTATAAACTTGCTCAATTTTCTATCTTATTGCTAATAAACCTTACAGGCGCACAGTTTGTAAAATAAACCCCTTAAGGACTGAATGCGTAGAGCATGCTGCAAGGTACAAGAAATAAGCTAAAAATGAGCATATAAACTTACATCCGGACCAACACAGTACTGAATGCTGGCAAACATTTATCACAACACAGGGAAAAATTAACAAAAGGAGATAACAGTTCAGTCCTGAAAGGGTTAAACAGAAACCCTAATATATTATTGTTTCTAACCATCCATCCCACATTACAGTGCTTGAAAACAAAGTCATATGTCTGGCACAGAAATTACACACATTTGTTCAGTACTCATCAGAAACACAGCTGCTTTTGAAATCAAAGTAACTTGGTTACTAACAGCATTTTGTTTCAAAAGGAACCTCCTCCCCAGTAGATCTTCTGGTTAGCATGACTAGTTAGGTTAGTTCTCAAAAATGGCATTAGAAGTTTTGTGTGAAAGCACAGATGGTACCAGTTTCATTAAAAACAACAAAACAAAACAAAAAAACTAACCAGTTACGATTGCAGGTAAGTCTGTGCAGTAAGAGTGACAAACATTTCATGATTAACTCATGTATAAGGATGCCTTTAATTGCCACAGTTTAAAGAAAGTGAGCAGCAAATTAGATAGTATACTAGTGTTCAACTCTGAAATCACTCAAAATATAAAGGGCATTTATACAGCCTTTAGCTTGCCTTCCCAATCTATGTGATAAATTAAATGGAACGAATAAAAACATACTAGATCAGAGACTCAGCTTCTACATGAATGTTCAGAAACTGCATAGAGTCATGAGAGCATTAAGATACATTTCTAAAACAGAATTATTAAAAATTCAAACATACTATAACTGAAGCACTCACCATTCTAAGAAGAGAGTCTTTCTGAGGGTAAATGACTAGCATGTCTAATAATGCCATCATTGGAGGAGGGACACAGTCTACTGTAACCAGAGGTCAAGGTTCCTATAAATTATATACTGAAAATGATTCACAAAGCCATGAAAAAAAATTTTAAGCAGCTGACAAAAGAACTACTGATGAACAATAAGCTATAATAGACAAATCATTTCACTCTTTAGTCTGTGGTATGAGAATGGCCAAAAATAAGTGGGGAAAAATGCCCGTGTAAGTACATTCTTGGACTTTTCAAAAAAAAAGAGAAAGGGGTTTACAGTCTAATATTTCAATTATCTTATTGAAAGAAACAAAATAAGACATAAACATTTGTTAAAAAAGCACAAGTTCATTTTAATAAAGTCATGAACTTGAAAAATTATTCTCGAGCTACAAAGCTGGGTAAGGAATAGTTTGTTCTTCAAAAGTATCTCTTTTGTTACTGGTTAATTTAATATGATTCCTTAACTAAATATCAAACCGAGGAAGTGGAGGAAACTTGTGGCCGTTAAAAAAAAGCAGCACTAGGAACATGTCCATGCTCTGAACAAAAGCACTGCGTAATGACTCCTGCCATGACTCCACAGAGAGCAATAACTACTACTCAGAAATAAGCGGTCTGTACTTAAGAGACAGTGAACAGTTACGACAAAGAAAGATAAGGCCACAATGAGTTCTGCCCTTCATCACTGAAACAGATTTAAGGTGTGAGGCAGGATTACCTTATAAGAGATAAGTGAGTGACTGGAGCAGATCTGAAGAAAAAAGGCGATATAGAATAAAATGCAGCCTGGGGGGTGATTAAAAAGGCTTGCAGTAAGAGAAAACCGCAATAACTGATTTAACCACCTAACGTGCTTTACAAATGACTTTCCCCTTGAAAACCGAGGAAAAGGTGATTTAAAGATGTTAGGAAGAGTATTTACAGTGGCACAGTCTGAGCAAAGAGTGAGGGATGAAGACAGCAAAGCTGGAAAAAAAAATGCTACTACTACTAATTTCTAAAAAGTCTATTAATGGAAACTTTTTCAAAACAGCCCAAGACACCAGAAAGACAATGTTCTGTAGAGAAACGCTGAAGGAAGTTACAGTTTTGCATTCATAAGGTACTGTGGCTCCTATTTTATGGGACAGTAAAAGCTTACCACAATCTAGAGGTAGTTTTTACTCTAAGAAGGATGATTGTATTACTAGACTGTGTCATAAACATTACACACGTGGTTCCTGTACTAAATATAGCCCAATGAGTCTGCTGCAATTTCAAAGAAACCAAACAAAAGTATAACCAACGTTCAGGAATGAAAGCGAGGTAAAACTGGTGAGTTTAGCATGCAAGGCCAACATACAACCCTGAATGCAACCAAATCTCAGCTGAAAGGAAAAGAAACATTTTCTGAGTTAGGAGACACTTGTGGAGATGCTCAGTATTAGAAAAGAGAAAACAAACAAAAAAGGCAGAGAAAAAAATGAAAACATAAGTTACATTTGCATTTTATAATCTTACAACTATTTGTTTCTAAAGTACTGTCTTCCAGCTATTTTAGTTGATCATCTAATAAAAGCATCTTATGTTTTAAGATTACAATGATGTTCTGGCCTAGGCTACCCCTCCAACCCCCCCAAAAAGTAAAGATAATAAAACATGCTTTTGCTGACATTTTCCTCATTCTACCATAAGGGCACCATCTACCAACTGGTAGCAAATACTCATATTTTTTGTCACTTGCCAACAAGGCAGAAAATACCCTGCTGAATGAAATCACTGGGAACATTCCAAGTTCAAAATAAAATGTTTAACTTACACATAATACAAGTTATGTACAAGATTAGGAGGGGGGGAACCTGAACAAATCCTGGAACACACATATGTATTTACGTTATGGGAAAAGGGGAAAGAATACTTCAAATATCAACATGTTCTGTGCCATTAACTCATTAATGGCTAAATGACCACACCAAATTGCATGTGAATGTTAGAACCTCTTGGACAACCACTATAAATCCTTTTCTTTTTAAAGGAAAACACAGAAATAACTACCAACAGTGTCTGAGAAGAGAGACTAAGTAAGCATACATTGCATGTATTGCAGGCAAGGCAGAGGCATTTTTTTAAAGCTTTTGCACAGACTTCATATAATCTTAAAAAAAATATGTAGGCCTTTACAAGATTTGACTTGCTGAAATCCAAACAATTTTGACTCACGAAGAGTCATAAGACTTCAGCTGAAAAAAAAAAAAGAAAAGAAAAAGTTCCAGCCTTAGACCAAAAAAAAAAAAACCTGGAAGAGTATGATAATTAGATTAAACAAGCATGGTCAGGCTAGGAACCTGAATGTATTTTAGAGCAAAAGCTCAAAGGTGGGTGGGGAAGAGAACAACCTATTTGGTAACAAGGTGTACTATAATACCGTGATATAAAAAAAGGTATGGTGAAAATGTACCTTTTACTAAAGCTTATACAATATACAAGTTCCTTGGTCCATAAAAACTATGTTAGATTTGTGTCTTCTAGTTTGTTCAACTTGTATTCCAGCCACATTATTTACTTCTTGCCCATTTAAACAAAACCAAACAAAAACCAACCAACCAACCAACAAAACTGCTGAAAACTTGATTTCCAATAGTTTGTACATTTTGATGTTTTGTTTTGTTTTGTTTTACTGTGGCTTCTGCATTTCAAATCAGCACTTGTAGACAGATAATGGGGTTCTGAATAGTATCACTTGGTATGAAAAGTTTTCCCAAGAAACCACAAAAGATTGTTCATTTTTTTCTCCTTTTTTGTCAACTGTTTGCCACACTCAAGTCAGTTTAAGTCCTAGCAAAAAGACGGTAGTTAGGATACCACTGTTGCTGTGGATGATGTGACACTGGTTGAATTTGTGCTGGCGTTTGTGTAACTTCCCTCGCTGTTTGTGTTTGATTCATTAGGGGGCACCTGGCTTGAATTGGCTCGAAGGATTGCTCCTGCTGCACTGCAGTGTGGCCGTGGCCCTGGTTCTGGGGTGTAGGTAAAGGTAAGGCTGGTGGAATAAATGATTCCATCATTTCGGACCAAAGTTACTGGAACCTGGACTGGTTGCCTGACCCATCTCCAACCTTCTCGGAATGCAGAAATGTCTGGGACGACACAGAGCATACTTTCCCCACACCTGAGGAGGAAATATAAATCACTTAAAAGCACTTTAAAAAGCAAACTACATTTTTACAATGAGACTTAAGACAAGGTTGTTTAATACATTGCAATCAATGCCAGGAAAGAATCTCCTGTACCCACACCCCTCACAACCTCTGGATGATGTAAAAAGTTTTATCAAGTACCTGTACATAGTTTCAGCTTCTACATCCCCAAACCACACTCGTAAATTTGGAGTGAAATTCTGTCCTGTAAGTTCAAGCATTGCTACGTCCCCACCGCCATTCAACTGCAATTCACAGAAAATCACAACACTGAGAAAACTTTTCATTTTTCATTAAAGTACACAAATTAAGATTCTCATTCAACTGTCATTTGTTTTTTAAAAAAAGAGCAATTAAAATGATTTTTATTACAAAGCTAGCTAAAAACATTTCAAGTTAACATACAAGTTTATTTCCATTTAAATTTTCTGGCAAGTACGCTCCTCTTAATTTTGTTTTGTGTTTTCTTAAATCAACAAATGGTGTATATTAAAATCCCCAAATCACACAATTGGGGAAAAATCAAAACTCCCATGAAATGAAATGATGCCAAGTCATAGCTAAGAGTAACTGCAAAGAGCTAAAGGCCAACTTGGATTAGGTGGTCTCACCTGAAGGCTCTCTACAACAGGCACAGGCGTGACTGGGGCAAGGACAGGGCCCATTCCCTCGTAAAATGTATACTCTGCCTTATCTGTGCTAATGATTGTCCAGGAAGCGCCATCATTTATCATCTCTTTATTTGGTTCTTTTGGGCATGGAGTGGCCTAATGAAGAAAGAAGTTTAGACACTAAGTTTTATACACTTTGTATTAACAGTATAAGAAAATTCGACCAAAGTAAGCCTCAGACAAGAGTTCGTAAGAAGAGAGTTCAGTAAAAACTTAGAAACTTTCTAAAGCATGGTGCTTTGCCAATCCCTACGTAAACACAAACAGAATATTAATACAGAAACCCCACAGACAACAGTTTTTGTTATATTACAAACTATTTCAATGACATATAATAATACCTTTCAGAACAACCAGTACAGGTACAATTTCATTAATAGCAGAACAATATCTGTGATGTACATGGATGTTTAAGACTCTTCAGGGACTCTTAATAAAGAGAATGGGAGTCCTCATGCTTAGGAAACAGCTAGAAGCATATGCGCTTTCCACAGGAGGGACTCAAGATGGGAAGGCAAAGCCCCTACCCCTACCTTAACACACCTAGACCAGGGCCTCAGCATGCCTATCAGTGTGTGTGCGACCATCTCTCTGGAACAGGAGTTTACAAAGGAGTTTCACAACTGTCTTATTAAATCATCTGCCCACGTCATAATTTCATGAAAGCCAAGTAAATGTAAAACATTAGGTTTTAAAACATGTCATCATTACTATCTTGGGAAACCACGATGTAAATCTTGATGAGATTTTGAGCCTTCTCCCAGAAAAATGCTTCGTCTATACAATGTTTGCACACAATTTCAGAGGATTCAATGAGCACTGTATTTTTGGACATCCTGAGGGGCTCTTTGTTCCTCAACTAAGAACCCTGGAACTAAATGTAACTGTTTTACTGATAACATGTTCATAATTTTGAGTTCTTCCTTGAGAAAGGATTGCTCACATGTCTGAAGACTGTGTATTAAGGACGCTCATACCTGAGATAAATATCTGCATATATAATTAACAGCAAATGAAAATTTCATATTTTTCCAAGCTGTTAACCTCACAGTTTGTACATTTTAGATCTTACCAGTAATTAAAAAACATACCTGAAATTGAATTATTCTTTCTTGAGAAAGGCACAAGTACATTCTTTCTGTATCCTTAAGGTAAAATGCACATTTATGGAGTTGTGACACAGGATCATCTGCATCCAATAATGCGGTCTGCTTATCAACTTTCCTAATTATCTATATTTAACAATTAAGAAATAACGGAGGTCATCCACACATGGAAAGGATTTCCCTTGTGTACAATGTCAAAAGTACACAGAAGTTATATACTATATAATAATATATCACAGTTATTTGTCCTATGCCTACACATATAAAAACATTCACAAACAAAAAGGCTAGAAATAAAAAACAGCTTTAGATTGCAAGCATGTCAGAATGTAGAAACTGTTACCCTCTTCCATGAACTTCTAAAATAAAAACGTCAGGCTGGCAGGCGGTTGTTTTCCAGATCAGTGCTTTTCAAACGTTAATGTGCACACAAATGACCTAGGGTTCTTGTGAAAAACACAGGTTCTGATCCAGCAGGACTCTTGTGGGGCATGATATTCTGCATTTCTAACAAAATCCCAGGTAATGTTAATGCCGCTGGCCTATGGACCATATCGTGAATAGCAAGTTCTGATGATCTTTTCCAATAATATGCATATAATGACAAATATTCCAGGATCAAAGGGAAAAATCTCTAGAAGGCTGTCAGTGCAAACATCTTATATTCACTATCCAATACTTATGTATTTAAAAACAAAATAAGTTAAACTCATGTTATAGATTACAAAATGGGCTTAGAGAGGTCAGATAAATTGCTCAAAATGACCAGTTTAGTAGCTGAAGGACCAGAATATGTCCTGATCCCAGGGCTGGCTGCCTGTCCAACTGATGTCTTTCCATTACACTCTAAAATCTTATAATACAACTAGTCCATAAAACACATGAATATCTGAAAGATAATACTATCAAACTCTACATGACACGTGACACCTAGAAGGTAATGGCTAAGTAGGTGATGCTGACAAAGAGCAAGATTTGACACAATAAACCTTTATTCTGTTTCCTTTTCTACTGATCACTTCCAACAACATACAAACATACTATCTCTCATCTCAAAATCTAAAGTAAAGAAAACCCTGACTACATGCCCCTGTCCCTCCCTCTACCTGCTTCTCTGCAAATGCCTCTTCCTCACTGTCCAATCTCCTGCAATCTCTCCAGCCTTTTATCTCAAAGACTCCACTACAACTGCTTGTCAAAGCCACCAAGGATTTCCAGACAGAGGCATCTCATGGCACTTTTCTGTCTTCATCTTACTTCGTTTTCTCAGAAGCTCTCGATACATTTTGCTTTCAGGGCTGCACCTGATCCAACTGACCTTTAGAATGCCCAGAGCCAAGTTCTCAGCCCTTTTTTTTCCCTCTCTTTATAATCTATACTGTTTAAAACATTTAGAGGTTGACAACTCCCAAATTTATTATCTCCAGACTTATCTTCTCTCCTGCATTCAATCTGTAGGTACACTTAACTACCTATTCAACATTTCCACTTCTGATGTCTAACAGGCATCTCAAGCTTACCATGTCGAAAACAGAATTTTGGATTTCCTCCTAAACTTGATCCTTTCAGGCCAACTCATCTACGTTAATAAATAGCACCAGCATTCACTCAATCCAAAAACCTTGAGTCATCCTTGATACCTTGCTTTCTCTCATACCCAACCAACCAATCTGTCAGCAAATTCTGTCAGGTCCACTTTCAAACAAATCTGTCACCTCTCACCACCTTACTACTATGATCCTGGTCTAAGCATCAGCTCTTGCCTCCATTGTGACAACAATCCAAACACCTGTCTCTGCTTCCAGAGCCACATCACCATGCTCTCTTCTTCACACAGCAGCCAGACGTATGCTTCTAAACAAAAACGGGCCATCACGCCCTGTTTAAAACCCTTCAGTGGCCTTCTAACAAACAGAGATAACATGAAGTCCTTACCCTAGACAGAGAGGGATCCTACAAAATCTTGCCTAGGGCTAACCTTACAACTTCAGTTCCTGCCACTTGCCCTCTCCTCCTTCCACTCCAGCTCCACTGGTTTCTTTACTAGTCCTCACACAATCCCCTGCCTTCAGTTCTGTTTGCCTGAAATGCTCCGCACTCAGTTAGTGGTTCTTTGACTTCATTCTGGTCCCTCCAGATGGCGCCACTGCACTCCAGCCTGGGCGACAGAGTGACACTCCGTCTCATTAATTAATTAATACTGAAATTCAAAAAGACTTCCCTGACCTCTCTAAGTGCTCCTCCAATTCTCCATCCCTTTATTATCTTGTTTTGTCTTCTCATCGCTACATAGATCCCTTACATGGGTATTTGGCTTATCATGCTACCAAATTGTAAACTCCAGGAGAGGCACTAGACTTTGTATGCCATTGTACCTGTAGCATCTAGACAGTGCCTGGCACACAGAAGGTGCTCAGGACTATTGTAGCTTGCATGTACACATGCACAAATGTAATGCTTTGCTCCACAATTTTTAATAGTAACCTCTGTGAAGATTAAATGAATTAGAATATGTAAAGATGCTTACAATAGTGCTATTATTATGCAATGTATGGCTTTTATTGCTTGAGTCACACTTCGCTTATACCAAAAGATCATTTTGCTTCCAGTAATCCACAACTGTATAAAGCCCCAATCTTTAAAGTTCACCTTTTTTATAATTCCCATTTTTAGCTTTGTAGTTTATTAGAATCGTCATCCTACTAACACCACCAATTTTTGAGTTTAAAAAACAGGCATTACACTTTTAGCAATTATATTTTCTAAAACAATTGGTGAGACTAATTAAACTCAAGCAAACTGTTTCAAATCACACTGGGCATTGTGGCTCATGCCTGTAATCGCAGCACATTGAGAGACCAAGGCCGGCAGATTGCCTGAGGTCAGGGAGTTTAAGACAAACCTGGCCAATACGGCAAAAACCCCATCTCTACTAAAAATACAAAAATCAGCCAGGCATGGTGGCACATGCCTGTAGTCACAACTATTCAGGAGGCTGAGGCAGGAGAATCGCTTGAACCCAGGAGGCAGAAGTTGCTGTGAGATGAGATCGCGCCACTGCACTCCAGCCTAGGCAACAGAATGAGACTCCATCTTAAAAAAATTAAAAAGTTTCAAAACAATGCTAAAGTTTTAAAGCTACATTTAAATTCAGTGAGGTTAGGATTTTGGGGAAATAACTGATTTTCTCAATGATGTAAGTCTAAAGCTTCCTTCCTCTAAAGTCTACAGCACTCATTTGCAAGTCTCCACCAAAGGAGAATAATAATTTTTCTACAGAACTGTTGCTGGTGTACCCTACTGTTTCTCCACTAGCTAGTAAGAAGCATATTGAGAACATGGGCCACAACTGGTTTTTCATTCATGATGATAGTTCTTTGGACATAGATATTGCTGAATGACCTAGCTCTTCTCAATAAAGAAACCAAAGCTGTCCAAAGATTATACCGAGAGTCTGCTTTGATGATTTCTAATTAAGAAAAGGAGGAAAGAAATTTTAGAAAACAAGTAGTACTAACTCTAATTTAAGCTACGTATGTGGTGGATTATGTGTCCAGAAAACATCAGGGGTTACTCCAACCGGCTCTCTATTCTCTAAGCTGGTTTTATAGTCTGTTTGTACAATATTTACCATACCTCTGAGGTTAAGTGGATAAAGCCCTAAAGGACAAGACACATGTCTTATTCATATTCTTAAATACTATACCTACTGAATGCTCAGTAAATGTTGGTGAAGTTTATTTTACTGGGTTGTTCACCAAAGCAATGATGTACTTTTATACCTTACACTGAAGAACACTGACAAAAGCCTTAGAAGTGGAGTGAAACCAGTGACACAACAGATCTTATATAACCCCCAAGTCCGCGAGTATCTGACAACTTTGTTCAGTACATGGGGTAAATGGCCAACTGAGGTTTCTCATTAACTGGCTAGATCTGTGTGGATTGTGGCTGTTTTGAGAGCACCCTATAAACAGAATACTGAGACATTTATCCCATTAAAAGGTGGTCTTGGAGGGATAGAGTTTTCCAAGCAAAGCTCTCAAATGAGGCTGATATTCTAGGAAGCATTAAATGCAACTTTCAGATAATAAGGTAGGATTATTCTTTTGAAGAGCCTATGAAAGCTACAGGATGCTATTTCTGTTGAAAACGGCATGTAAATGGAGGTCAAAGGAGGTAGGAAGTAATGCAGACATCTAAAATCTAGATACGATTTTGAGGAAACTAGTTAGAATTCCTCAGTCATGAAACCCCTAGAAAGATTTATTTATCAGCATCTTAATAATGGTACTGCAACTTTTTCTAATAAGTTAATTTTTTATTGCAACATTTTTATATAAAGTTTTATAGTTTTGAGTGGCTTCAATTAATGACTTTCAAGCAAGGCAGACTACTGGTACTTTACAAATAACTGTAAATGAAAACACTGTTTTAAAATTTGGGGTTGTCTTCTAAGTGGTTTGTATTGTAAACTATTGGTGATCGGAAGAATCATCCTCCGAAATTGTGTTTCTGCAATACAAGCATTTAACACCAAAGCAAACAAACATCATCCTTGGAACAGAGGAAATGAATGAGAAGAGAAAAAATGAATAAATGCTGATTCAGATTTTTTGCTTGCTTCTGTCTTCTGCTCTGTTTTTCATGCCCTCCATTCCCTAACATTACCCTTTTTGTTATAATTTGTCTCAGCTGCAAAGCTTTACCGATTACTGTTACTATACTTCATGTCTTCTAACCTATTGCATTGAAATGGGAAATAAAATCACCTTATACAATCATGACAGAGGAAAAAAAAAAACAAAAAATAGTAACAAAGAAATGAATCACTGGCTTAGAAAACTGTAGATCAACCCAGCCTCTGCTGAAATAGCTCCAGAAAATATAAGCCTGTGGAATATTTCACCGAAAAAATAAACAGAAGCCATGTTTAGAAACATTAATACTAAATGTTCTACTCGCCCAACCTCCTCCATCTGACCTTGAATCAAACTTAATCATAAATCCCCTTCATCTTTTAATATAAATAAATTGCATTGTTTCAGAAAGGGAGAAGGAAAATTGGGAAGGGTGTGGCACTACAGAGGACTTTTCATTTTACTAACAAAAGTAGTTTTTACAGTTTCAAGATCTCCTTTTCTGTGGTTGAGACAGGATCTCACTCTGTTGCACAGGCTAAAGTGCAGTGGCACCATCACCGCTCACTGCAGCCTTGACTTCCTGAGCTCAAGTTATCCTCCCACTTCCGCTTGATACTACAGGTGTGCGCCACCATGCCTGCCTAATTTTTTTTTTCTTTTTATGGTAAAGACAGAGTCTGACTATGTTGCCAGGGCCAATCTCAAACTCCTGAGCTCAAGTGATACCAGGGCTAGTCACCTCTCCTTCTCCTGCCTTCACCTGTTAAAGTGCTGAGATTGCAGGTGTGAGCACCATGCCTGGCTGAGTTTTAACGTCTTCTATTGAACAAAAGCCCTAAATCCTATGCCCCTCTCCCAAAGTTAGAAATACCAATTTTATTTAAGTTTTAATAAATCTATCTTCTTGTGAGACAGTAAGCTAACAAAAATTATGCTTAGATTTTAAAAGGAGTAAGAATTTCTTCTTTTTGAAAACTTGGTCCTACATTGCGATATGGCAGGTACCACAAAAAATGAATAGAGTATATCGCTGCATTAGAAAAGAAAAGAAATGCAATTTATGGTGCCCTCTACTGAACAGCCAAAAAGGAAACATTTTTACTTTAATGGAAATCATTTAAGAAAAAAATTTACTGGAAATCATTTAAGAAAAAAATCATTAAGAATGTACTTGTAGTACTTGTAAAAACTGGCTAATTCCCTTAAAGCATTTCCAAAGTAAGGTAAGGTATAACTGTCAATTATAAACAGCAGTGATTACTAACATATTTTTTTAAATTAAAAGGCATAAAATTGAGGTATGTTTTCTACATTTGAATGTTTTGACTTTCCTGTTTAAAGAATTAATTTTTACTTCATGTTATCACTAAAGCAAAAGAAGAGCCATACCAATCTCGGGAGTGCCATGCCAGTAACTGAGCACACAAGCTTGACTGTTTGTCCATAGTGGATGTAGCCATCTCGGACTGTGAATTCTTCTCCTTCTGATTCATCGTCATCCACTACAGTGGGTGGAAAAAGAAATCAAATTGTCATCTTTTTGAATTCATATTATGATGAGGCAAATGACGAAACAATCTATCCATGTATCTCATTATCAAAAGAATTTAACAATTTCACACTAAAAACATTAAATGCACATTTTTATACTCACAGAGATGAATGTAAAATGCTCCCCACTGCTGTGAACTGGCATGAAAATTACCTCCTTCTACATGCAAGTATCTGGTACTAACTGTCTGGGATCGAAGTCGATTAAACAGAGCCACCTTTGTTCCTGAGGCAATGCATACTGCAAAGAAAAAAACAGCTCTTATTTATGTGATTGGAGCAGAAGGTAGGGAAGGAGCACAAGAAGGAAATTCTGCTTGGCAGTTTATAATTATTCTTTAGTACCATTTAACAGTTTGACAAATATTTTCACCTTCCAAGACAGTATAGATAATACCAAAAACGAAATCAAAGTAACTGTTATTAATAATGTCTAGCTGATGATATCAAACTCCATAAAAATCGTTTTAAAGGGAAAGCTACACAGAATGTTTAATGTGGTGCTGATTATTAAAGAAAAAATTTTTTAAATAATAAATGTTAGTAGAAATTTAAATGACATATTTAAATGATGTATATCTAAATACACTGATAAGAAAATATTTTCCTGGAATATCAATGAATTGAAAAGCAGACTATACAATACTCTGTACACCATGGTTCCATTAGGCAAATGTATATATTTTTAATATGTGTTTGCATCCAATTCCACAGAATATATGCATAGAAAAGAGACTAGAAGGATGTTTATCAAAGCTGATGACAAATGCCTCTGCATATTGTGATTTTAGAAAATCCTGCTTTCTTCTAAATACCTTAAAGTACTATATGAAATTTCTTGAAAATAAATCTATGTAAGCAGAAAAATATTCTGAATGTGAAATATGTTCTCAGCCATCAAGAAACTACTATTCAGTACAGCCACAAAGTTAAAGCAGTCAATAAAACTGTAATTTGAAATGCAGGAGCACACCACCACCTATAAAGTAGGCTTTGCTTTTCAGCAAGAAAACAAGAACCAAAGGACAACAAACTTAAATCTGATCAAGATTCTAGACAAAAGATTCTCTCCTTGACCAGACGTTTAAGCAGGCTGCCTGATTCAACTAGTATTCGTCTTTGAGCCCTGTCATCAGTCTGTTTAGCGCAGTTGTGGCAAGAATCCTCCTAAATTATCCCCTACTCTGAATCTGTGATCACTTTAGCAGAAATCCTAAGTCAGGTCAGCAAGAAACTCCCTACCTGTGATGTCTCCTTTTAGAAAGTTTCCATCCATTGACCCTCTAACTCTGCTCCTTGGCTATACATCCCCAACTGTCTTTGTTGTATTTTGAAATGGAACTTGGTTCTATACTGTCTCCTTTCCCCTATTGCAACAGTACTGAATGAAATCTGTCTTTCCAAATAGCACCCCCACTCTATTTCTTTTTGACTCAATCAATTTACAGAAAATACATTAATACCAAATAAATGAAATTGGCAAAATCCAGTATGTGAAAATCTCTAGTGGCCAAATGTCTCAACTTACTTGAATAAACTGCAAGAGTTGGGGGATGTCCATAAAGAATACTCAAGGATGTGTCACAATATAAACTGTACTATGTGGTAGATCTGAATTTTGATTCAAGCAATCTGATTTTTTAAATGACATTTTAGACCATTTTAAATTTGAACACTGATTAGATATGTATCAAACTAAAATAAGGGCAGAAGAAAGTGGGGCTGGAGTATGGGTATAGATGAAGATAAGATTGGTTGAATTCAAGATCACTGTTGAAGTTAGAGAATGAACATTAAGTTTCATTTTATGATGCAACTCTGTCTACTTGAGTGTGTTTGAAAATTTTTCATAATAAAAACTAAGTGATATTAGTGGACTGAGTGGACTAAAATACAACCAATATAAAATATCCATGAGCTCATACGAAGACAAAATGAAAAGAAAGCAAGCAAAACAAATACCCTAAAATCCCACTGGTCACTTTCAAGGAATATTATCATTATTCTGCAAATGAGTAAACAATCAAGCAGCTAATCCTGCCTTTTCATTACATACTACAATCGAAGCAGAGAGCTATTATGGCAAAGTTCCTCTTTGTAGAAAAAACTCCAGCTAACAAATGCAGAAGTTATTAATTTAAAAAATTAGAATATCACCGTTTTGCAGCATTTAATAAAAGGGGTTTAAGCATCATCAATGGCTGCTAAAACCATTAGGTTAAAGTTTGCTGAGTAACTTTATGGATGGATTAGATTAACAACAGCTGAACTACTATACTCAATCTTAACATGACAAAAAAATTGGATCATCAGATATTATGACTTTTGATCCAATGGAAATGAATGTGTATTTTACCAGCTAGTTCTGAAAGTCTTTATGTCCAATCACCAGTTCACGGAAAATAAGAGAGACAGAGAAACATGTAATCAGCCAAAACCAGAATATGGAAATTCCACAACAGGAAAAATGATCCAGTTTCTTCAACAAATAAATGACACAGAAGGAAAACGAAGGTGAGAGAGGGTGAGAAGAAACTATTACAGACTAAAATGCATTGACCTTGTTTGTATTCATGTTTGAACAAACCTCTGTAAAACAAAACAAAGCAAAAGAACTATAAAAACATTGTAGACCAATCTGATAAATCTGTACATGGAATAGGATATTAGATGGCATTAAAGAGCTGCTGTCAACTCTGTTAGGTATAATGATGTTTCAAAAGAAAAGGCATGTATTAGTCACTATTGCAGAAATTCTGGTTGAAAGGACAGGATGAGATTTACATTAAAATACTCCAGCAATTTCTAGAAGAGGTATTGGTGGTGATGGAGATAATCAAACAGAATTGATAAAACCTGTTAAGGCTAGGTGGATGGTTTCTCCCTTTTATATACATTTGAAAGTCTCAGCCAGGCGCAGTGGCTCACACCTGTAATCCCAGCACTTTGGGAGGCTGAGGAGGGTGGATCACTTGAGGTCAGGAGTTCAAGACCAGCCTGGCCAACATGGTGACGTAGAGACACGGTGTCTCTACTGAAAAATAAAAAAATCAGCTGAGCGTGATGATGGGCACCTGTAATCCCACCTACTTGGGAGGCTGAGGCAGGGAGGATTGGTTGAACCCGGGAGATGGAGTTTGCAGTGAGCCAAGATACCGCCACTGCACTCCAGCCTGGGTGACAGAGTGAGAGTCCATGTCAAAAAAAAAAAAGTCTCCATAATAAAAAGTTAAAAAAAGAAAAATGGGCGTGGAAGTTCAATTTATAATTCAAACAGACAGTATACTCCTTTGGTAGTCTAAAAACAGGCTGATGAGACAGCAGTCTCTGCCAGAGCAACCACATTACAAATTCTGTTTAGATTCTCAGGAAGGCCTGCCAAAGCCCATTTAATTAATAGTGTTTTTCAAAGGGGTGCTTTTTGACATTGCGGGTAGATCAATTCTTCGTGGAATGGGAACTATCTTGAACACTGCAGGACACTTCAATTCAGCATCACAGGCTCAAGACACCCAAAGCCAACACCACCCCCTGCAGTCACTGTAACAACAGAAAGAGAAAACTTCCCATTTCCCCAAAATGTCCCTGGGAGCACTGAGGAACCAACTCTTGTTAAGAACTGCTTCATTAGACCACATACTGTCGATTTACAATTAAAAAAAAGAGAGAGAGAATAAAGAGGGCCACAAAAATAGTAGTAAAAATGAATTGGAGAAAAAGGAACACTTTTACACTGTTGGTGGGAGTGTAAATTAGTCCAATCATTATGGAAGACAGTGTGGTGATTCCTCAAGGATCTAGAAACAGAAATTCCATTTGACCCAGCAATCCCATTACTGGGTATATACTCAAAGGATTATAAATCATTCTATTACAAAGACACATGCAAACGTATGTTTGTTGTGGCGCTGTTTACAATAGCAAAGACTTGGAACCAACTCAAATGCCCATCAATGATACACTGGACAAAGAAAATGTAGCACATATACACCATGGAATACTACGCAGCCATAACAAACGACGAGTTCATTTCCTTTATAGAGACATGGATGAATCTAGAGACCATCATTCTCAGCAAACTGACACAAGAACAGAAAACCAAACACCGCGGGTTTTCACTCATAGGTGGGTGATGAACAATGAGAACACTTGGGCACAGGGAAGGGGACAACACTCACTGGGGTAGGTGGAGGGGGGCAGAGGAGAGGGACAGCAGGGGGCAGGGAGGGATACAAATGCCTGATGTAGGTGATAGGGGGAGGTGGTGGAGATAGCAAACCACGATGGCATATATGTACCTATGCAACAATCCTGCAGGATGCAGGATGTGCACATGTACCCCAGATCCCAAGGTACAATTAAAAAAAGATCTTGAAAAGGAAAAACAACAACAACAAAAAAGAATGAATGAATTGGCTATTGGAAAGGCAATTTTTAATTTAAAAAATAGTCTGTCATTATTTATTATTAATTATTAATGGTGGGAGTTGGAGACAAATAAGAAAACTCAAGCATACATACAGTCAGCATTTTTCAAAGACTGCTTTTTTTTGGAAGGTTTGGAGATGACTTTTATCCGCTTGCTGAGGAACACACCAATGTCATCACTGTTGCCATAGAACATCTTTACAGACAACATGAAGTGCTTTCGCTTGTCTGAATCAGATATGTACAATGTTTTGGCTGTGCAATAGTTCTGTGGAAAAAAAAGTAATGTTTTAATAGCAGCAAAAACTTGTTTGTTTATGTAGTACCTACAACTTAGAATGGCCATGGTTTAAGTGATGAATAAGTAACACAATTCCAACGGATAGCTGATAAAACCAACTACAAAAATTATCAACTGTAAAAATTACTGAAATTGATTTCTGAAAAGTACAAAACCTTCCTTATAAAGTCTATAAAACACAAACATTGTCATCTATTGTATCCTCTTTAAAAGGAAGGACTATTTAAAAAATAGTCCTTTCTTGTTTTATATAGCTCTGCAACTGTGCCACGGAATTATCACTCAATGTTACAGCAGTAATTTTTAAAAGCAGAATTTTTACAGTTAAAAAAATCAATGACTATCTTTCTGCAAAAAAAAAAATATATATATATAAAGCTATCAGAATTCAACAGAATTATGTAAACGATTTTAGGAGTTCTTCTCAAAATAGTGCACAGAATGTTTTTCTTTATGTAGCCGAAAGCTAGAGTAATCACCAAGTTCGAGGAAACAATCACTTGTAAGTTTGAGGAAAACAAAGTGGATGACTATAAAATATCTTAAACCAGAAAGAGATTATATAAGTATACTTTAAAGAACTATTTTTAAAATGATTAACTTTGCCCAAAAGGACCATTCATATTGTAACACCAAAAGAAGTGAATTTAAAGGTAATAGAGAAAATGCTCAAGGCATTACGTCAGTTTACCAGAATTCAAATTTTGGTAACTGACAAGATGGTATTAAAGAGTTATAGCACTTTACAAACAGCAAAGACACTTCAAAATGCTACTGCTTATATTATGAGACAATTCTAAAATCTTTCCTCTTCTCTTGATCCCTCTGTATTAGGGAAGGGTCTAAATTACTATCCTTTTCCAGATAGGATAAATGATGCTGAAACACAGTGTAAGTATCTAAAATATCTGAATTATATTTTTTAAAAGATCAACATTCCGCTTTAAAAGTAAGCTAAACAAGTTTCTTCAACTACCTCTGCTGTATCTTCCTTTTAAAAAGCAGAACAAATGCTACTCAGGAAACAGTTAATGTCTTCTAGGTTTTTATCTTTAAAATTTTACTCACAGACAGCCTTGACAGCAGACAAAATTACCGCAATAGTTTACTGTATTTCTCATAGCAAAGCTATATGAGAAAATTTAGGTGCCATCTTGAACATTATACATTCAATTAAGTTTTTAAAAATCAAAAGTTTGGTAAACGCTCTGAGAGGTTCTGCTCCATAGAAGGCAAAAATAAGATAAAGCTAATCCTGGTAATAAGAAAAATAAAAACAGGCCGGGGTGGTGGCTCATGCCTGTAATCCTAGCACTTTGGGAGGCCATCGTGGGCAGATTGCTTGAGTCCAGAAGTTTGAGACCAGCCTGGACAACATGGTAAAACCCGATTTCTATTAAAACACAAAAATTATCCAGGCATGATGGTGCATGGCTGTAGTCCCAGCTACTCAGGAGGCTGAGGTGGGAGGGTCGATTGAGCCCAGGAGGCAGAGGTTGTAATGGGCTGTGATCCCACCACTGCACTACAGCCTAGGTGACAGAGCGACATCCTGTCTCAAAATGAATAAAGAAACAAAAATAACAGTACTTTGCAGTCACATTGCTCCTTGAACCCAAGATCTCCAACACATTCAGAGACAGCATCTGTGAGCTGCTATACCCATGGGTCTGCCGTACTCTTAAAAATGACAACACTGAAGGTCAAATTAAGCCTAAACAATTAAATTGTTCTGGACCATAAGATGAAGTCTATGAAAATGGGTATCAATGTACTAAAGCAGACAGTCACAGGAAGCAAAAATGAAATGTATATCTAAATGAAGGGAATCACATTCTAATGGGAAAGCTTAAAAATGTTGATTGCTTAATTTTTAGTGTTAAAAGGTAAGCTCCGTATCAGGAAAGAGAAAATACTGAAATCTAGCATAAATAGTACATATCGACAAACAAGAAAGGAAAAAAGAAAAGGTTGGATAATAAGACCTACACACAAAGAACTGCATTTTGTTTAGAAAGAACAAACATACATATATCTCCTTGGAAAGAAAGGAAACATATCCCCAGTTACAATGAGTAGTTTGAATACACAAAAATCAGAACCAAGATAACTTCATGGCAACTATTATTTTTAAAAAACTCTAAGGCCACTGACCACAAACTACTCAAATTCCATTAAGAAGTAAAAAGTCACTGACTCATAGAAAATAAGCAAATAAAACTAAAATTACATTTGCCTTGCTTTTCTAAAAGGCTAAATTAGCTAATGGAATTCTAGAAGAGAAAATGGCATATGATTATCTTTCTAGAAACACTCTTTGAAAACAAGATCTTCAGGCAATAAAGACATTGCCTTGAAAGGAAGAAGAAATACCAAATTTAATGCTGCAAAGTGATACTGCGGAAACGTTTAAATTATAGAAACAAAATGTTAGCAAGAGTTTATGATGTTTAATAATAAGAAAAACACAAGTGTGTTAAGTAATCCTTGTTGCACAACTTACCTAGCTCCAACTATATAAAATGTAGATTTTTAAAAAGATTTTAACCAAAACATTATACAAAATCTGAGATCCAACATATTACCTACATACAGCCAAATGTCATGACCATAAATTGAAAGGGCTAGATAGACTAGAATTTTGTAGTAGTAAATATTTAAAAGTGTATATTGGTATTTAAGTATAAATACCAAAAAATGCAAAATGAATATCCCATATTTCTCAGTAACTAATTGTACCACTTACTGAATAGACTATTGAAAGAAAATAGTATTTCCTTCAGTGAATGGAGGTTAAGTGAGGCATACAAGAGCAAAGTGCCTCTTACTGAAGCTCAGCATCCACTGTTCAGAACATCTTTGCCTACCTTGGTCAAAATCATGTTATTATACCTTTATGCTCTAAGCACATGATTATATATATATATATATATTTTCTGCCTGGGATGGCTTCTACTGACTCTCACCAGTCTTACTTTACATAAACTTCCCTAATAGCATTTTTCCTTAAAATTAACATATAATTTTGGCTTACAGATACTGTACTATCCTATTACTAGGTATTTTAAATATTAGTTAAATGCTCAAGCTTTCAGGTATTCTATTCCTCTTCTGCCAGTTTCTAGGCCTTGGGGAAACGGTATACTGGTGGAAGTTAAAGAAAAATATAATCAAAAACAGCCGTAAGATCTCCATGTTGAGGGAACCCCTAAAGTACAAAATTTTAATGTAACACTACTAAGCCACAATGCTGCAAAAGGCAAGCTATGATACTATTGTTTGGTTTGTTTGGTATTACCTCACTTAAAATTACTGGAAGCTGGAACTGGTTAAAATGAGCAATGAAGAAAGATTAAACAGTTATACACACAGGTAGCTAGAATCCCTAGCTTCTCACTACCTATCTGATCCACTCATTCATAGTACTGAATGTCTACATGTGAAGCCTGGAGGTGTTATAACTCTGAGACTTCCTAGGTAACAAGAAAACAGATGAGACAAGACTAAGATCTATTAGATCAACCCAGCACTTAAATGTATTCATTACTTTAGCTCAGGGGTCATAATTTAGAAATAGTTTTACTAGTTTAAGATGAAACAACCTTTATTGTAATAAGTATTATCTCACATCTAATTTAAAATATATAGTCAACAAATCTTACTGACAAAAACTATAAAGATATAAATGACATATAAATAGCTAAATTTGAAGGAGGATGATATTAAGACCTGTAGTACTATCTGTAAAATGACTAAAATTGAATTTGAGAATACAAATCCCCTAGCTCGCCTCCATCAACACTACTTCCAACCCCTCTCCCTAGTGCCAACTACAACACAGCAAACACTAAAATATTCAACAAAGATTTATCGAATAATGAAATAGCTGTTTATGCACTATTTTAGAAGATGTTTATATAGTCACTGAGATCAGACTAACCATTTTCCAAATTATAGGCAAGGAAAAATAAAATCACAGCTAAATTCTAAGTGAATAAAAAACTTTCAATACTAAAGGTACGAATTAGCTGGACATGGTGGCACATGGGTGGATTACTTGAGCTCAGGAGTTCAAGACCAACCTAGGTAACATGGCAAAACTCCGTCGCTACCAAAAAAAAAATTAGCCAGACATGGTGATGCACACCAGCTACTTGGAGGGTAGAGGTTGCAGTCAGCCAAGATTGCACCACTGCATTCCAGCCTGGGTGATGGAGTAAAACTCCGTCTTAGGGAAGGAAGAAAAAAAGGTATAGATTGACTGACTGCTTTCTAAATTCATAAAATTAGTAAAACTAGTTGATAAATTGTTTTCCCTAGAAATTAAAGAACCTGTGCCACACACTAAAATTTGAGTAAAGCCAACTGTGGCTATTCTTGTCTAGAGTATCACTCTGCTTCACACTGATGTCAATGCCTCCCAGAATATACATATATATCTCATTATATCTAGTGTAAAGCTAAGATTAAGACAGCAGAGTAAAACATCACTGAACAATGTATTTTTGTTGATATTTGAGTATCAAACCTCTGTCAAACAAAAGATGAGCATCCAGACTCCTAAATTTATTACTGGCTTCCAACAGAAACTGGATTTACAGTCTGCTAAAACTGCTTGCAAGCTGAGGAAGCTTTCTGCATGCCACCTTCCGATGTCAGCAGCATAAGCTTCAGGAATGACTAGACCAAAGTTATCTGAGAGGCATATTTTTTGGTCCTTGTTTATATATTCGATAAACTGTTATCAATAGCTATTAAAGAAAGAAATTGCCACCACAAAAATGAATATGGAAACTACATTCTGGTCCCATGGTGCCCCTTTCTGATGAACTAGCAGTCTTGATTTACCTTTCCTTCCAAGTTTAGCTGCTGCATTTCTTGGTCACTATTTCCTATCCCAATAAATGCACACGGTTGCGACTCTTGTTCAGAACAACCATCACGTTCCATTTGTTCTTTTTTTTTCTTCCATCCACTGCCCATAAGATATACACAAGGAGGAGGGCAAAAAAACCTGAAGAATAATGGGGAAAAAAACCAAAAAGCACAAATCAGTTAGATTCAAGAAAGCACTTCCTTTTCTGGAACATTATGAATACAAAATCATATTGAAATGCACCTGTTTCCCAATGAAAAATTTTGGTGAAGTGTTTTGTAATGCAAATAATCATGCTCTCGGCACAGAAATCAAGACTTCCACAATGACTATATCTGTTCAGGTAAAATACTGGAATTATGCGTACAGTTACTTTTTAGAGTATAGAACTTATCTTTGTATTTTCACATGGCTCAGAGTTCTAAACTGGAATTCAGCAAATCCAGTGTACTGAACATGATAAACCACCATAAAATCTGTAATTACTAATTAAGGCTTATTCAAAATGACATAATCATTAATGAATGACATTATTGTTATGGATACTGCATTTAACTTTATGTGGTAATTAACCTGGAAAATTGTATTAGAGCATTGTCCAAAGTAGAAACATCCAAAATATTAATAAAACTAAGTAAAAGAGTCAAAAGTAAATGGATATTCTGATTATGAGCACTGCTGTGTTTTATATATCTTGGAATTTTATATACACCTGGAACACCTGGTGCACTGCAGATATCTGAGAAATGCTTCATGCTAAAAGAACACTATATTCTTTCAACCCATAGACAACCACAGGTTTGTTTTGCTAGTTGTCAAAAACCACCCTCAAGTTCTTTTGAGAATGACTTTCTTATAATCTTTTCTTTAGCAATTAAAAATATTATCTATTGCAAAGCCTAGCTCCAGGCTCATATTTTAAATAGTTTAGACCATCAATCCAGTCCTTATATAGGGTGTAAATTCACATTTGCTCAATTATAATGCTGATTTAGACATACTTTAAAACATCTGTGTCGTATCTCTCTGGGGGCCTGAAAACTCAAATTAACTACATTAGCCACATAAGTAATATAAATGGGTGAACAGGGTATACAATAAACAGGAATATTCAGGCTGGGCACAGTGGCTCATGCCTATAATCCTAGCACTCTGGTAGGCAGAGGCAGGCGAATTGCTTGAGCCCAGGATTTTCAGACCAGCCTGGGCAACAGAGCAAAACCTCGTGTCTACAAAACAATGCAAAAATTAGTGGGCATGGTGGCAGGCACCTATAGTCCCAACTACTAGGGTGGCTGAGGTGGGAGGACCACCTGAGCCTGGGAGGTCAAGGCTGCAGTGAGCTGCTGCAGTGAGCTGTAATAGTGTACCTGCACTCCAGCCTGGATGAGAGTGAGACTCTGTTTCAAAACAATAACAATAATAATAATAATAATTAGGAATATCCTTTAGTTTAATTAGGAATATCTTTAGTTTAGAACCAAAGAAGTTGGTTCTTTCCCTTCTTTCTTGAAACACACAGCCTCCAGTCACTTTCACTTTTTTGGTACTGTTATTATATTAGTACAGAAAATTGCTTAATTTTCTTAATGCGAGTGTAAGAAAACCTGGACCTTATATGCAGTGATAATCAGTTACTGGTGTGTATATACCCACTCACATTCATGTGGCTGAACTATGGGTATGCAGGCCTAGTGTTGGTCCCATAATTGTTCAATAGATGCCTGAAATCAAATTTTATATGAAATACCTTTTTTTTTTTAAATTTGGCAACTGTTTTATATTTATTAACACTCTGTAGGCCAACAATATGCAGACTAAAAGAAAGAAACTTTATGTGCATATATGCACGTGTATACGGACACCAGCAGGCTGGATCTGGCTCTCAGGTCTTCCTGAAGGTGGGGATATCTACTTGTTTGCTTCCTCCTCAGTCTCTACAATATTATCTACTGAACTGACTCGGAATATATAATGGCACCTACCTTTTGCTCAAACCTAAACAGACTACTTTAGAGGCAATTTACATATGACTTACAAGAAGTAAGCTGAAGTTATTTAATATTAATTAATTCTCCAAATTATTGATTACATCCTGAGTATGTCACAGATACTGGGGATACAGTAGTAAAAATAATAAATAAATAATAAATAAATAAATAAATAAATAAATAATAAAAAACTAAACAAAATTCCTGTCCTCATGGAACATAGACTCTAATAGGAGCGAGGTAACAAAAAACAGATAAATAAGTAAAATAACATGCATATGTACTCCGTTAGCTGATGATAAGCATGGAGAGAGAAAAATAAAGGAGGCAAGGGGTACCTGAAATGGGGACAACCCAAGGTGGCCAGGAAAAGCTTCCTTAAGATGATGACTTTGAGTCATAACCTAAAGTCATGTGGCCATCTGAGGCAAGAGCATTTCCATAGAGGAAAGAGCCAGTGCAAAGGCTCTGAGGTAGAAAGGACTGACCAACAGTGGGGAAACAACCAAAAGACCAGAGTGGTTGGAGTAGAGAGTACGAGGGGATTAACAGGCAGCAAAGCCAGAGATAATGGACAAGTGGAGGAGGAGGCCCTAGGGATTTAATGGAGTGAGGAGGGAAGCCTCTATAGCCCTCTCTTATTTATCTAATCCAATAGTAAAGAGCAGTTTTCATCCTTGAATACTTACACTGAGGCCAAGGATATAAAGGTCACAGCCAAGGTAAAGGGCTCAGCTCCAGGTCACTCTAAGTTTGGAGGGAAGCCTGGATTAGCTGGGCTAGTTTTGGAGTGGGTTCAGTTCAAGTCTACAAAGGGGAGCTTTCTGGCTTCTAATGCTGGGAGTCACCCAATACTTACTATGGCGCAGAGTCAAATACCTAGGCTGGCACACTCTCAGGAGGTTGAGAAGGCATCAGTTTTGGAAACAAATCTCCTGTTAGATTTTATTGAACACTGACGTTAAGACTCCTTAGTAAACTGGTGTATCAGCTATAAAACTCAAAGAGCTGTGCTTTAGTATAGGGCGTGGATTCCTTATCTAAAATGCTTGGGACCAATAGTGTTTCAAATGTTTTTTTTTTTCCAGATCTTGGATTGTTTGCATTTATACTGAGGGTTGAACATCCTAAATCTAAAATGCTTCAGACTGGGCACAGTGACTCATGCCTGTAATCCCAGCACTTTGGGAGGCCGAGGTGGGCAGATCACTTGAGGCCAGGAGTTCCAGATCACCCTGGCCAACGTGGCAAAATGCTGTCTCTACTAAAAATACTAAAAGTAGCCAAGCATGGTGGCACATTCCTGTAGTCCCAGTTAGGAGGCTGAGGCACGAGAATCATTTGAACCCAGGAGGAGGGGGTTGCAATAAGCCAAGATCACGCCATTGTACTCCAGCCTGGATGACAGAGTGAGACTCTTGCAGGGTCATGTTGGCACTCAGGGTTCTCAGATCTTGGAGCATTTTGGATTTTTGGATTGGGAATGCACAACATGTATACCAAATATAGTAGTCAAATCTCAATGAGCTATCATAAATGGTACTCTTTAATTTCACATCAGAAAAATATAAAGAGAGCTAAATTGATAAAAGAATGAGTAGTGCTGGTTTTCTCAAAAGGACTATGACAAAATGCATGAAATGGTAAAAATCAGGTTGATAAAAAATTCTCTACTCAAAACACTGACCGAAAGGTTCTACCTCGAAAGTGCTTTCCAACTATGTAATAAATAGAAGAAAAATTAAGACTTTTCAATAGGCTGAGTCTTTAAAAAAAAAAAAAAGTCAACACACAATTATTTCAAAAAGCCACGATGGAAGTGGCAAATCCAATATAAACACTGAAACTATTTCTGTATTGCTGATGGAATCACATCTTAAACATCCCAATGTCATCATCCCCTAAAATACAGCAAATGAATCAAGTTGTTACCCAGACTTCAGTAACAATACAGTGACTGAATAAAAGTCAGCATAGAGACAAAAAAAAGGGCAAGAATACAGGCAAAAGAAACTAAACGGAGTGGGGTAAAAATAAAAGGCCACCAAATTAACAAGAAAACTTAAATACATCTTTATTTATTCAATTTTAAAGACAGAGTGAGCGTTTCACTATGTTGCCCAGGCTGGTCTTGAACTCCTAGTCTCAAGATACTCTCCTGTCTTGGCCTCTCAAAGTGTTGGGATTACAGGCGTGAGCCACTGTACCTGGCCTAAAATATATCTTACGTGGTGTATTTTAGGCCAGGTGTATGAAACCAACATTTTTTTAAAAAATTTGGGCAGTTGGTCAATACTTATCACTCAGTGAAAAGTCTGACCAGTAAGTGGTTAGTTAGCTTACAGAGTTTAACTGCTGCTATAAAAAAATATCCTATGAAACACATTGCCTTTATTTTCTCATCTTTCCCAGCAGTTCTATTACCTATGACAAACAATACTTTCTCGGCCACTTGGTGGCAATACGCACACATTTAAGATTTTATTCCTTTCATAGTTGTCTTTATTTTCAGAGACTGTTTCAACAACTCTTCTCTCAAATCTTGAGATGATGTCTGAAAACTGCCTTAAAAATTCAAAGAAGGCTTTTTGTCCATCTTGATATATAAAGTAAGTTAGGTTAAACAGAATCCAAACTCATGACATTTGCATTATCTCACTACCTTTGCAGAATGACTACTAACCTGTGATGATTATTCAGTTCACAAGTACCGTATTTAGGAACTTTTTGCATACCACAATTATGCCAATTAACACAAATCTCAATATGACTTCAAAATCAGTCTAAATGGCTTTATTGTTAATTGTTTCAACAGAATCATTACTGCTATTGCTTAAGTACTTCCTTCGAGAAAGCTGAATGTTAATATGTTAAATGACGTATTAATATTTCCTCTAGATAATCTTTTAAAAAGTGTATTTTTTTAACTTGAGAAGACCGTAATGAGAAATTAATCCCTAATATAAATGGAGTAACTAGATGTGCCTTGCAAATAAATATTAGTTATTAGTTACCATACTTAATATTAAAAATAATTTAAAACTTGGGGATAAAATTTCCTAACCAAGTATTTTTAAGCATTACTCGCTGGAGTTATTTTGATGCCAAAAAGGCACAGCCAAGAGGACTGTAATCATGCCCCCAGGTAACCTCACGCCTTATGCCTTTGCATCTCTTCAAAAGGGCCTGAACCAGGATCACCAAAAAAGAAGGAAGATCTTCCTCTTCCTACTGTGGCACTCCACCAACAATTAAGAGCCCAGAACTCTTCTTTGAATCCAGCAGTTTGCCAGACATCTAGAGGGGCAGACTAGCATTAGCAGTCCCTTACTACTAATACCTGTCTTTTTAAAACAATCAAGTACATTTAATGGGTTTCTCCTTTATTATAAAGTAATGGATGTATACTTTGAAATTTTTAACACAACAAATCAGTAAAAATATAGGAAAGTAGTTACTCTGGCCTTTTGATCATTTTTTATCATTTTTTAGACAACTTCAAAGCTTAGATTCTTCAAGCTTTCTTTTGACTGGGGTTTTAGACCAGCTAGGCCATGCCCAAACAATACAGAGAAATTAAAAATAGGCTGGGTGCGGTGGCTTACGCCTATAATCCCAGCACTTTGGGAGGCTGAAGTGGGCAGATCACAAGGTCAGGAGTTCAAGACCAGCCTGGCCAAGATGGTGAAAGCCCATCTCTACCAAAAATACAAAAATTAGCTGGGCGTGGTGGCAGGCACCTGGAATCCCAGCTACTCAAGAGGCTGAGGCAGGAAAATGATTTGAACCTGGGAGGCGGAGGTTGCAGTGAGCCGAGATCGCAGGCAAGACTCCATCTCAAAAAAAATTTTTAAATAAAGGCTACTACAATAAAAGATAAGGCTAAATTTTCCCATTTTAACTTTACAAGAACCACTACCAGCTCCATATGCATCTTTTTTTTTTTTTTTTTTTTTTTTTTTTTTTGAGATGGAGTCTCGCTCTGTTGCTCAGGCTGGAGTACAGTGGTGCGATCTCGGCTCACTGTTACCTCTGCTTCCCGGGTTTAAGCGATTCTCCTGACTCAGCATCCTGAGCAGCTGGAATTACAGGCACCTGCTACCACACCCAGCTGTTCTGAATTTTTGATGATGTCCAACTTTTTTTTTTTTTTTTTTTAAAAAGATGGGGTTTCACCATCTTGGTCAGGCAGGTCTTGAACTCCAGACCTCAGGTGATCCGCCAGCCTTGGCCTCCAAAGTGCTTGGATTACAGGCATGAGCCACCACACCTGGCCTTTTTTGAATTTTTAGTAGAGATGGGGTTTCACCATGTTGGCCAGGCTGGTCTCGAACTCCTGACCTCAAGTGATCCACCTGCCTTGGTCTCCCAAAGTGCTGGGATTACAGGTGTGGGTAACCACGCCCGGCTGTATTTACGAACAGAAACCTTATCTAGACTTTAATATAATTTTCTAAATAGCTCTTCCCCTTTTGTTATCTCTACTGGGCATCAGTTATTAAATGACACAGTGACTTTTAAAACTCCTAGTAAAGGTCCTTTTGCATAAAACCTGGCACACAACAGCCAATCATAAATAAAGAATAAGTGAATTCAATTGTACTAAAATGCATGTTCAAAAATCCAGAGAAAGAAAAGCAGCTTGCCCAAGTCTGAAGCTATATGATAAACACACATCTATTCATAATTCAGTTAGAGCTAGCCCAGTCTCAGCTAGGTAATGGTAAAAGGGATAGTCCTAGGCAAAGTTAAGTTTACAAAGTTTATGCTGTTAAAGGATCTTTTCCTCCCCAAGCCCTGCTCTAGATAACCAACACTCAAACGCAAATGGAATGCTGTGGCAATTAGGGTAGCAAAAAGGGTAAATATTTGAAATTAGGCCCTCAGGAGTTCCAATCCTAGCTCCACAGATTCCTAACTAATGTCAACCTGGACACATTTAAAGTCTCTGATCTTTAGATTCTTCGCTCACAGAATCTGGTTCATAACATGACTACTTTACAAAATTGTTCTGAGGATTATAACTTTAAAATATTTATAAAGCACTTTCAGAACAATGTCTGGCTCATGGTTGGAGCCGATACGAAACTGTTTCTACCTAAGATTCACTATGAGGTGCACAGATGGCCTTTTAGATTCTTCTTCCACAATGATGGGTGTTGACTTTTTCTGTTTTGCTTAAAAAGCAGAAAACTTGCTATAAACACAAAATTTCATTAATGGAAAAAAATACTGAATTTCTAGTATAAATTTCATGGGGGAAAAAAAAAGGAGCACTAATTTGATTTGGTATGCAATGTCCCAAACTACAGATACCAACTTCTTCCCATATTTAACCCTAAATCAGTGCTTAAAGTTTTATTAGTAAAGTAAGATAAAATAATCAGAAATTTAGTAACCCTGAATAACAACACCTGGCAGTATGAATAATAAATACTGTTTTCGCTTATTCATCTTCGAGGATAAAACTACAAATTAAATGGCTTTACCTTCTTGGCCAAGCACGGTGGCTCACGCCTGTAATCCTTTGGGAGGCAGAGGCAGGCAGGTGGATTACTTGAGCCCAGGAGTTTGAGATCAGCCTGGGCAGCATAGTGAAACCCCGCTATAAAAAATACAAAAATTAGCCGGGCATGGTGGTTGAGTGTCTATAGTCCCAGCTACTCAGGTGGCTGAGGTGGGAGGATCACCTGGGCCCAGTGAGTGGAAATCATACCACTGCACTCCAGCTGGAGCAACACAGTCAGACCCCATCTCAAAAAAAAAAAGCTTTACCTTCTTCTCAGCTCACATCTAGTCAGCTTCAAGGACCTTCCTAATTCTCTTTTAGCATATAAGTTAATTTAACCACATACATACTACATTTCCCTTCTCTTAAGCATAAGCTGAGGTCTCCTCAACCCCAAACCTTAGTTTTCATTCCTTTTCTCTTCAGTTGGGTATCTTTCTAGCCAATTAAAAAAAACCCTTTGATCCTTCTCCGTAAGCAGGCTTTTTCCATAAAATGCTTAACCAAAAAATGCTGTTTGAAAGAGACTCAAGAAACTATTCACAAGAAAATTACAGGTACCAAGTGAAGAAAAAACTTGGTGTGAAAGTTCCCAGTTACACACAAAAAACGCTGAAATTTATAGAATACTGTGAGAAATAATTTTTTAAAAATCACCTTATAATTTAATTTTGGTTAATCTACTTTATAGGTAATTTCTATTGAATCCACATTCAGGCAATATGAGAGTATGAACCCAATTTTGCTGTTTCTTCTTAACAGCAGCAACCCAGACAGGTATAGGATCAAGAGAGAGGGCCAGGAGTTTTCTTTATAATCACTCCATAGCTCAAATAACCTAAGCTCAAGAGAGTTTTAGGAACAAGAGCATGTTTAGCCTGTTCCTTTTCAAAATGGTACTTTTGGGGTCACATTTGTTTAAAAAACTACATTTTCCACCAAAAGAAAAGCTTCTTTGTGAATAAGCGTATCACACAAGTAGTTGGGGAATATTATGTAGCCGCCCCCTCCAAAAAAATGTGAATTATTTCATTTTGTAAGATCAGGGATTTAACCAGATGACCTTTATTAAATTCTCCTTCTGTCTTAAGTATACCACAATTCACTGTTTCTCTCCTTCCAGAGACAAATCCCCTATTTTTTATTTCGTACTAGCAAATGAACCCAATAATAGAAGCCAACCTCTGACATGGATATTAATACGTAAGGAGCAAATTTATGTGGTAACTACAATTAACCATCCACCAGAAAAACAATAATCTTACCTTTTTTCATTTCCATATGACTTCTGTGCAACTTTTGCATGAAGAATAAGTACTGTTTGATCCCCTCGCTCTTTCAAATAGTTTCGCATAGCTTCCCTAAAATCAAATATAAATATTACTGTTACAGAGGTGAAATTCTTGATGAAATGTTTCTTCATTACTATGCTCTGTAATGAGAATGCTTATAAATATTTTTTTAAATAAGCAAACCTTAAAAACAAAAACAATAAAACAAAGTAAATCCATAAATTAAATCTGAAGATTATACATTAAGACAATAAATACTGCTCATTTTCAATTCTATTCCTTGTTCTTTAAAAATAAGAAACTGTCTCGCATTCTTTGAAATTTATGACATAACTCAAACTACAATTACATCTTCTAGAATAACTAGAATCAACATATACACTGCTAATGTGACTTTAAAATATCATAAAGTTAATAAAATGCAGTAATTTTATAGTTTAATAATATTTCCCTACCCCAGCTATCAGAAGCAATGTTTTTCACTGAACACAAAGGCCGTAACAAGTCATTAGGTCATCCAAATGATCCTAAAATGACAATCCTATAAGGACCAAGAAAGGCCTATCATTCACATACAAATACATAATTATCTCAAGGATATTATTAAATAAATAAAATTTAATAAAGGCTAATTGAAATCAGTGAAAATCGGAATTTTGAAAAAATACAATGTTAATTCTTTTAAGTATAAACAACTCTACATATTTATTGAGCAAATGCTCTATACAAAGTTCAGTATCTTAAACGCATTTATATACCCAATTGTTTTGCTAAGCAATATTAAATAAGCAATTTTTACAGTAAAAAGAAAGCAATCTCTACACAGATGAAACTATAACGATTCTGAATCAGCAGAATCCCAATTCCTTAGGATATCTTACACATCCCAAACTTAAATGTTATTCTACTGATATTATAAAGACAAATATCAGGTATAAGAGGATATCTATACAATAGTAATAAATGATTAAATGTGAGGACTTCTAGATTTACAGCACTTACACACTAAGTGACCTGGGGCAAATAATTTGACCTCAACCAGCCTGATTCCTTAACTGGAAACTGAAGACAGTAACACCTCCCTTTCAAAGGGTAGCTGAGGGGATTAAATGAGATAACCTAGATGACACCATTTATATTTACCAACTGAAAAAACCTGTTAGCTGCAGGGCAGGACAGTAACACCAGGATATAAATAGACTGAGAACTAGTCCCTACCACTGAAAAGGAACTCAAAGTCCAAATTGTAATGAAATGCAATAATCCAAGTAGAGATATGCACAAAAAGCACCAATGAGGGAATGCCTACATAAAGACAGGGGTGGATGGTAAAGGACTACATGCTTGGAAAAGTTTCTTAGAAGCCCTAATTCTGAGAGAGAAGTAGGCACAAGAAGTGGGAGGAGGAAAGCGTAAGGTGTTCCAGGGCCTGAAAATAGTGTGAACAAAGGCATGAATAACTTTGCACATTCAGGCTAAGGAGTAAGGCAGCCACGACAATAACACAAGAGCAGCTAATGTTTCTTGAGTGTTTACTATGTGCCAGGCCCTGAACAAAGCACTTTAACGTCATTATTTTATTTAATCCTCAAAATCTGAAAAGGTAAGTACTGCTAACACCATTCTGACTGTCACGCCCAAGGTCTTACAGTGAATAGCGGCAGTCAGGAATTGAAACAAATTTTGTGAGATTCTAAGGTCAGCCATGGCAGTGAATAAGGTTGACAATGATAGAGTCAAACTATGAAAGGCTTTAAAAATTGACATTTGTATCTTTAAATACTAAGTACAAAAGTTTAAGCTATTTCAAATATTACCCCATAACAGGTGATGATAAAAGTGGTAATATATTTCTGCATAGCAAAAGAAACTATCAACAAAGAAAACAGACAACCTACAGAATGGGAGAAAATATGTGCAAACTGTGCATCTGATAAAAGTTTAATATCCGGCATCTATAAGGAACTTAAATTCTTAAAAGAAAATAAAAATTAGGCAAAGGATATGAACATTTTTCAAAAGAAGACATACATGTGCCAACAAGCATATGAAAAAAAGCTCAGTATCACTGATCACTAGAGAAACACAAATCAAAATCACAATGAGATACCATCTCACTCACACCAGTCAGAAAGGCTACTATTAAAAAGTCAAAAAACAGCAGATGCTGGAGAGGTTGAGGAGAAAAGGAATATTTATACACTGTTGGTAGTAGTGTAAATTAGTTCAACTGTTGCGGAAAGCGGTATGGCGATTCCTCAAAGAGCTAAAAACAGAACCATCGTTCGACCTAGCAATACCATTACTGGGTATATCCAGAGGAATATAAATCATTCTACCATAAAGAGACGTGCACACAAATGTTCACTGCAGCACTATCTGCAATAACAAAGGCATGGAATCAGCATAAATGCCCATCAATGACAGAAAGTGTGGTACATATACACCATGGGATATTATGCAGCCATAAAAAAGAACAAGATTATGTCTTTTGTGGGAACATGAATGAAGCTGGAGGCTATCTTCCTTAGCAAACTAATGCAGGAACAGAAAACCAAATACCACATGTTCTCACTTACAAGTGGGAACTAAACGAAGAGAACTTATGAACATAAAGAAGAAAACGACAGACACTTGGGTCTACTTGAGGGTGGAGGGTGGGCGGAAGGAGAGGAGCAGAAAAAATAACTATTGGGTACTGGGCTTAATACCTGGGTGATGAAATAATCAACAAATCCCCATGGCATATCTATGTAACAAACCTTCACATGTAACTCTGAACCTAAAATAAAACTTAAAAAAAAAATCCTGGAAAAGAAGTACTTTTAAGAGAAGTATTGTTACATAGGTTATTCATTATGATTAAACCTTTAAGTATAAAAAAAGTGGTAGCATGTAGTAAAATTTTTTAAAGATACAGAGAAGAACTCAAAATGAAAAAAAAAAATCCATCCTTTTGTGAATTAGGACAGGATCACCCATCAATTTTCTCTCGGCCCCATTACAGAAAATCAATACTGTAGAAACTGAATTTTCAACCTAAACTAAAGGCAATGAGAGATCTTATTAAGGTTTTTAAAAAATACGTAATTAGGCCAGGCATGGTGGCTTACACCTGTAATCCCAGCACTTTGGGAAGCCGGAACAGGCGGATCACGGAGGCCAGGAGATCAAGATCATCCTGGCCAACATAGCGAAACCCTGTCTCTACTAAAAATACAAAAATTAGCTGGGCGTGGTAGCACACGCCTGTAGTCCCAGCTACTTAGCAGACTGAGGCAGGAGAATCACCTGAACCTGGGAGGCAGAGGTTGCAGTGAGCCAAGATCGCGCCACTGCACCCCAGCCTGGTGACAGAGTGAGATTACATTTCAAAAAATAAATAAATAAAATAAATAATATGTAATTAATTTTACTTTTTAGTTGTTTAGTTATTTATTATTTCTAGAGAAAGGATTCAAAAGCAGGGAGACAAGACGAACTTATAAACAGGCTCTCACACATCAAAGGTGAGATGTTGCAGAGGTCAACGTCACTTTAATTGCAGCAAGAAGTCTAACAGATGCCAGCTGGGGGAAGGACATAAGCAGGAGTTAAGTCTGAAAGCCTCTATTTTATTTGTAAAATGAGAGGCCATCATGATGTCTAATGGATAAGAAAACAGCACTAAATACTGGAAATACTTTCCAGGGTATGGAAAAGGAAGCTAACTATGAACAAATAAAACGACTGAAGATTGGTATCAAAGGACCAGCTAACGTTGGAATCCAAAAATAATGGTGCCAATTCCCACTAACATTCCAAGGGAGGGAACAGGGAGAGCATGCTCTCAAACCTGCTGGGTACTAGAGATGCAGCCTGGAGAGGGTGACAATGATGAGGGATGTGAGGTGTTGTAAAGTCAGGTGACTGAACATAAAGTTCAGGGTGAATAAGAAAACAGAAGCAGGCTAGGCACGGTGACTCACACCTGTAATCCCAGCACTTTGGGAGGCTGAGGTGAGCGGATCACCTGAGGTCGGAAGTTTGAGACCAGCCTGACCAACATGAAGAAACCCCATCTCTACTAAAAATGTCAAATTAGCCGGGCATGGTGGTGCATGCCTGTAATCCCAGCTACTCAGGAGGCTGAAACAGGAGAATTGCTTAAACCCAGGACGCGGTGGTTGCAGTGAGCCGAGTTCGTGCCACTGCACTCCAGGCTGGACAAAAAAAGTGAAACGCCATCTCAAAAAAAAAAAAAAAAAACAGAAAAGAAAACAAAAGTAAAACCAAGAGAAGGCCAATATCCTGATAAAACTGGCACAAAATTTCCCAGCACAAAACTTGAAGAGCTGTTATACATTTGTAATTTTAAGCTGTTAAGTGTATTTCCTGATACTAAATTCTATTTGCATTTGTAGTCTGTATTACATCATCTAGCAGTAACTTCATTGTGTTTGTCAGGTTTCATGTTTATTTTTCTTGTCTTCCCAAATAGACTACAAAGTCTTTAAGAACAAGACCCTATTTTACATTTCTACCCCTTTCATGACAACTCACGTAAAACAGGACACAAACTTGGTATTTGATAATATCCGAGGCAGTCATAAATCCTTTCTACAAAGAAGATTTTAATTATAATCATTAAACGAGCTAAAATTAAGCAATCACTCTGCCAGTACTCTTCTAAGCAATTATTAACCAACAACCTTGAGGGTAACATACTATTATGTACATTTTAGAAACTGGGTAGAAGTAACTTTTTTAAGATGATACCGAAGAGCGAGGATTCAAATCTAGGTAGTCTAGCTTGTGAGGACAAAATTATACTGTTAATGGTTATAAGTACAGCTTTGGTGTGAAATAGATCAGGGTCTGTTAATAAGGGCTTGTCAATCACTAAGCCTGTAAAATAAAGACAGTAATACCTCATATTGTGGGGGGAAAACACACACACACACACACACACACACACACACTTCAAAGTAAGTTAGTCTCACAAACTGATGGAAAGCAAGTCTCAGAGTAACCTCTAGGTATTACTATTATTTCCTTAGAAAGAAGACTTCAACCTTCAATAGTTAATAACTACACAGATGGCACGGGGAGAGAAAATGGGACTTCCACTGAGGCTTTGAGAGCAAACCTAAAAATGACCTAGGAATGAATGAATGAATGATCAGGCATCTTACCCAATGTGCAAAGCACAAATTTTGCAAGTATACTAGGTAAACTGCACACTTATCCATCTTCCCACTGAAGATTTATTGAAAGCCTACTATATTCCTGGCACTGGGCATTCTGCTGGTTTCTAATACTGGATGTAACTGTTCACAGGTCTAAGATCTCAAGGTGCTTATGATGAATGCAGGGCGAGAGCTCTGGTTTTCCTTCATATTTAGAATACAAATTCCTGAAAAAGTAACTAGAGCCTCAAAGTAATCATGAATAATAGTTGTCCTGTAAGAGTAATTTGCCAAATAGCTTCTTTCAACAATAAAAACAAACTTTGCTTTATTAAACAGATTAAACATTAAAAATTATGTTCTCTGTCAATTAAAGCTTAATCACTGACTTTCTGCACCTTAAGGAGCCATAAAACAAGGTGGTATACTCTAAAGAAACACAATAAATAGTAAAGCCCGTCAAATAATTGCCCATATGCTTTTCATCCAAATAGAGTAAGGCTGTGTTAATGAACAGGATTTCTATCTCAGCACTGCTGACATCCTGGGGAAAATCGTTTTCTGCTGTGGAAGATTGCGCTGTGCACTGTAGGACTATAGCAGCATCACTAGCTTTTACCCTGCAGGTGCCAGTAGCACCCTTCCTTGAACTGTGACAAGCAAAAGTGTCTCCAGATGGTGCCAAATGTCAGGAAAGAGGGTGAAGTGGGATGGTGGTCACATGAGTTAAAAACTATTGGGATAAACCCAAAAAATTCCAGTGGTAAGATATCACAATCATCCAAGGTTTTTTTTTCAAAATGAAAAAATAGTGAAAATTTTATTATTGGAAAAAACATATTATAGGTGCTGAAGAATCCTTGCCAATAGAATTACTATGTTTTGTTACTGAACTGTTAAAAAACATTCATGAAAAAGTTAAAATTTAATTTTTTGAATAGTTACTTTAAAACATATTGTACATTTTGAAGTCTGTTGTTTACTAATTTCATTTAATGATTCCTTTTATAAAATTTTCATTCTAAATGAAAACCAATTAAAAACTATTTGAAGAGTCCAGGAGCAGTGGATCACACCTGTAATCCCAGCACTTTGGGAGGCTGAGGTGGGCGAATCACTTGCGGTCAGGAGTTTGAGACCAGTCTGGCCAACAGAGTGGAACCTCATCTCTACAAAAAATACAAAATTAGCCAGCCATGGTGGCACGCGCCTGTATTCCCAGCTACTCAGGAGGCTGAGGCAGGAGAATCACTTGAACCAGGAGGTGAAGGTTGCAGTGGACCAAGATGGCGCCACTGTGCTCTGCTGCTGGGTGACAGCGACACTTCCGTCTCAAAAAAAATAAAATAAAATAACTATTTGAACACCATGGAACAACTACTTCTGAAGGAGTCTGCTTACTCAAAACACCGACGCTCCAATGATTGAAAAGATTTTATTTTTATCAAAAATAATTTTACTAACATGAAATTATGGCAAATGCCATTCTAGTTCAACATGTTTAATCTGTGAATACCTTTGTCAATTTTTTGACCGTGGTTTGCTTTATGAAATTCAAACTTTTTTTACATGGCAAAAAAAAACCCACAAAGAGAATGCTGAAGTGAAACATCCATGAATGGTAAGATAAGCTCCTGTGCTGCTGTTTCCAATGGATCTACTTTTAGCAGTTATGCCATTGGAGGCGATGGGAGTCTGCAAATAAAGAGAAGAACCTGGTCCCAGTGTAAAGGTAAAAGAGAACTTCAGTTAAGGGAACATAATCAACGGTATTAAATATAACAGAACAGACAAGGAAGATAAAGATTAGAAAGTCTTCATAAATTTGACAATTAGTTCATAAATGAAACAGCTTAATTAGAATCTTCTCAATGAGCTGGTGGTGAGGCAACCCCACTAAAGTCAGCTGCAAAATGAAAGGGAGGGAAGGAAGTGCAATGAACATAAGTCTTGCTTCTTGGCTGCTAAGGAAAAGGGAATAACTAAGGAATAACTAAGGATATGGCAGAAAAGTCTGTCTCTTTACAGGATTTTAAACATTTTGGATATAAAGGAAAGTTTTTAATTTTTTTTGAGATGGAATCTCACTCTGTCGCCCAGACTGGAGTGCAATGGTGCAATCTCGGTTTACTGCAACCTCCACCTCCCAGGTTGAAGCAATTCTCCTGCCTCAGCCTCATGAGTAGCTGGGATTACAGGTGCCGACCACCATGCCCAGCTAATTTCTTGTATCTTTAGTAGAGACGAGATTTCACCGTGTTAGCCTGGATGTCTCTATTTCCTGACTTCATGATCCGCCCGCCTCTGCCTCCCAAAGTGCTAGGGTTACAGGTGTGAGATACGGCACTCGGCCTAAGGGAAGTTTTTAATTACTAAGTTGGTTAAAACAAAAAAAGCCAAGAAGAAAATGTAAAGATGCACTACAAAAAAACCAAAACAAAACAAAACCAAAAACTAATATCTATAAACCTGTTAAGTAGCTGAAGTGTAACACACAGAATTCTGAAAAACAAGATTGGAAACACAGAGTGGGTAAGATCTGCTCAAGCCTTAAATGCCATGATAGTAAAGTGTACATTTAATCTATAGGTTAGTGTTTCTCAAAGTAAATTCCTGGAGGCAAGATCCCCTTAAAACAGAGTTCTGAGGTCCAAGACATATGGAAAACACTACATACCACCACAACTCCCTCTAGGATATAAATTATAGCAGTGAAAGTTTGCGGTGTCCTTATGGTGCTAACCACCATTCTTCTGAAAACAGACTTCCTTACTTTCTCCCCACACTCCTACACACCTCTGTGATTGGTCCAAGGAGTGAGTGGAGTGAGTGTAGGGGAGAGGGAATGGGAGAAAACCACCACGAAGTCGGGAGGTCCAGTCATCCTTACCTTCAGGCTCACTCTCTGCATTTCTCAAATTGGATTACTGTCACTTGTAAAATCCAAATAATAAAAGTTCCAAAATGAACTCTGTCTTGTAGTAAAGAAATTTATTTTTGTTGTATCAAGAATTTTCAAAGTAATCACACACACACACAGTATCACACATGTAAACATTTTAGAGAGCTGAAGACCAAACTGAGAAACACTACAGGCCACGGTCATCAAATCACGAAGCAGCCTGTTTTTGTACCCCCTAGGAGCTTAAGCATGCCTTTTACATTTTTAAAGACTTATAGAACAGACTAATAATACCCAACAGAGACAGTATGTGGCCCTCAAAGCCTAAAATATATACTACTTGATGCTACAGAAAATGTTTGTTGATCCCTGCAGACAATTTTTTAAAGTAAAAGTTTTTAAAGAAAAGTTATAAAACAGAATTCTAATTATTAAATCAATTCAGTATATTACATGGCTGACATTCAATCAAGTTTTTTTTTTTTTTTTTTAATAAAACTCTTCCTCAAAACTGGACTTATGGACAACTGACAGTTCAGAAAGCTCAGCTCGACTTCTCACGTCTACCTCGGGCTGCTGCCAAAAGACATCCGGATTTATACGCACCCCCACAAAACCTCGAAGAACTGCCCTATTTTTGTCAGATTCTGGCAGTCTCGCCTTTCACACTGTCTCAGACACTTTTTCTCAAAGTGAGCTCCACAATAGTTATGGTTTACAAAGGAGCCTGTCTCAATCAAAGAGGCTTCAATGAAATCAGATAAAGTGAAACCAATTAATGACAGGACTACTCAGAGCCTTAAACAAATCTTCAAGAGGAGGATACTGGTAGGATTCATTTTTCAAGCTATTAGGCTAGACTAAGATCTCCTTGTTTTTCCCCCAAGGAGGCTTTCTGAGAACTACTGTTTGCCTGAGGGCCAGTTTTTAAGATGACAATCTAGGGATACTATCAAGAGTCAACAAAGTCCTGGTGCCTTTGTAATACAACAAAACATCGAGGCTGCTATACTATGAGTCTACATCTACCAGTGACCAAAGCCAAATAATAGTACAGGTCCTGTTCCTAGGGAAACACCTGCATATCTCACTTCAATACTCTCTTTTTATGATAAAAGTAAAAATGTCTCAAAATTCCAAAAAGTTTTTTGCAGATAAGTAAATTGCTTTGAATCCTGTCACATAGCTATGAGACACATCCTTTCAAATTCTCTTGGTTTTCCCCTCCTTGATCCCACTCCCAAACAAGCAAAGGCCATGACATTGAGAGCAATGGGTCATCAACACATCTGTAATACATCACATTTGTACGATAAACCTAAAAGGTTATTGTACAAAAAAGTCATTTTGCTACTTAAGGCTTTACATCTTATGTTGACAAAAATATGAAACTAGAGGAATTTGAGAACATAAAACAGCACAAGGGGATGACAATCATTGGCAGGTTCACCACCTTCATTCTATTTCTAATCCTGGTTGATGCAAACTTGACTCTTCGAATCCCAGGGAACAGACCAGAGTCCCTTCCTACTCTACTCCATTCTCTTATTCCCTCAAGATACTCTACAAACATGTGACTGGTCTAAGTAAAGTTGAATCTCACTTGCAACCACTTTTTAATATAAATTATTTACCCATATATGGACTGATTAGTTGACTAACAACTACATACAGCAAAGGTCATGTATTACTATTCATGTAGCAGCTCAACTTTAGGGTTTGAGTATCAATTTAAATTCATTTTACATTTACCTACTTTACACGGTGTTTGTTACTCATAGGGGCTTATGACGAAATACATGACTAGGTTGAAACATGAATATTGCACCCTGTCATGCAAAGAAACCTCTGTCTACCAGAAAAGGGTCAAAACATATTAATATGACAAATGTTAACAATTAAAAATGGATGGCTCTCCTGTCTCAAAGTGAGGAGACGAATCATAAAGAGTAACAGGCACAGAAAACAAACTTCAACCATAATCCAGAGTAGACAAAGAAAATACATTGTTTTCAGAGTTTCTCATTAGGCACTGGTAAAATGCTTCTAAAAATTACATGCTATGGATAGGGAAGAGAAAAAATACAAAAAGAAAAAAAACAGGGGTTTTCTCAAAGACAATGCAATCCCTAAATTAGTAGACAAATATGAACATATTATCGTCTTAGTCCATTTGTGTTGCTATAAAATAATACCTGAAGCTGGGTAATTTATTTTAGAAAGAGGTTTACTGGGCTCACAGTTCTGTGCACTGGAAGACTGGGCATCTGGTGAAAGGCTTGAGCTGCTTCCACTCCTGGCTAATGGGGGGCTAGCATGCAAAGATCACAGGGCTACAAAGGAAGGAAGAAAGGGAGATGCCAGACTCACACCTCCCATTACACCCCACCTTAAACATTCGGGACTAAATTTCAACATGCTATTTAGAGGGTCCAAATATCCAAACCATAGTACCCATGTTAACTTGGACAACAGATATAAAGCTAATTTTTTTTTGTCTTGAAGCAGGGTCTCACTTTGTCAGCCAAACTGGAGTACAGTGGCATAACCACGGCTCACTGCAGCCTCAATTTCCCAGGCTAGAGGGATCACCCTACCTTAGACTTCCAAGTAGCTGGGACCACAGGTGTGCACCACCACATCCAGCTAATTCTTAATATTCTGTAATTCTCCCTCTGCTGCTCAGGCTAGTCTCAAACTCCTGGACTCAGGCAATCCTTCTGCCTTGGCCTCCCAAAATGCTGGGATTACAGGTCTGAGCCACCACGCATGGCCTGAAGCTTAGTTCTTAACTTTCACCTTAAGGTACTATTACTTACTCTGAGGCAACCTCCAAAGCAAGCCCAGTAGAATTTCAGAAACTGATTGTTTCCATATAAGACCATGGCCACAATGGGGGTATATGTGAGAACAGAGAGGTACAGCAGCGAGACCAACAGAAGATGGGCTTTGCAAAAAGTATTAGGCCAAGTGACAGAGAAAAGGTATTCTGAGAGAACATTACAAAATAGTTACAACAATTACAACAAACCTTGAAGAAATGGTAAATGTTTATGAAGAAAACCTCATGACATTAAACAAATTCAAGCAAAAGCATGAGTTAATGGCTACTAGTCTGGAGAGCTGTAGAAGAGAAGGTTAAGATTACCTTCTTTAGAAGTCTTAAGGATTCCAGTCTAAACTTTTGGTTATTAACAACAGAACAGAATCACACAGTACAAGAGAGTATTAAGTTGAGTAATATCTCTTTTTAAAAAAAAGCACTTCAGAGCTCAGGCCTACTCATATCTAAGGAACAGGCACCTCAACACGACACACTAAGCACTCCTGAAGACCAATGCTTAACTGCAATGCAACTAAGATTTTCAGACTCTAAATGACAAAATGATTTGAGGCTCTAAAAGCCTCAACAATACAAGAATAATTGTTCTATGCATTAGTATAACATCTGATTGTTCTATTTGGGTTTTTGTTGTTGTTGTTTTTAAACTGACAGTCAAGTTATATCTGTGTGCCACATTAAAGAGAGTACTTCAAGAGATTGGGATGTCCTTAAAAGTCAACACTCAATTCCTATCATATATATCCTAAAAGAATGTAACTTTTTTAAAAAAAGTGAATCCATAGTAACACTGAATAGTATATTTTATTAACTAGCCTTAATCAAAAGTTTAAACTGTGTGTCAGCAGAACCATGTTTAGAACACTATCTAAAAGATGACCGTGGAACAGGGTGCTTTTTCAATATTGCTTAATTTGGAAAATGGGAGTAAGAATAGTGTGTACTAGGTTTCAAAGATTTTTTTTTTTTAAAGGAATAAAATCTGCCCAATTTTAAACTCTCTACACCTCAATGGAGAGAGAAAATGTTAAAGTATTTTTCATCAAATAAAATAAAAGATACTAAAATTTTCTTAACTTGAATATTCTTTAAAGGAAAAATGGAGAGAAAACTATTTTAAAAAGCATTCTCAAGGCCAAGTGTAGTGGCTCTCGTCTGTAATCCCAGACTTTGGGAGGCCGAAGCAGAGGGATCACTGGAGCTTAGGAGTTCAACACTAGCCTGGGCAACATAGGGAAACCTTGTCTCTACAAAGAATATAAAAATTAGACAGGCATGGTTGTGTGCACCTGTAGTCCCGGCTACTCAGGAGGCTGAGGTGAGAGGCTGGCTTGAACCCAGGAACCAGTAAGCCAAGATTATACCACTGCACTACAGCCTGGGCGATAAAGCCAGATTTTGTCTCTCTCTCTAATAAAAAAAAAAAAAAAAAAAAAAAGCAAAGCCAGATGGTACTTAAAATTGTAACATATATCAAAAGCGAAATTTCTGATTTCCAAGTTTGTGCTTAATAAAATAAACTTTTATCACAGATTTGGTCATTGATTTCATATTTCCATTTGCTGTTATACAAACTTTTTGCTAAATTTGCCTTATTTTAGCTTCAATAATAAACAATATAAATCTGTAGTTTGCTCTCTTTCAGATATTTAAAAAGAAATAAAACGTACCCGAAGCCAGGCATGGTGGCTCACACCTGTAATCCCAGCACTTTGGGAAGCCAAGGCAGGCAAATCACTTGAGGTCAGGAGTCTGAGACCAGACTGACCAACATGGTGAAAACACATCTCTACTAAAAATTAAAAATTAGTCGGGTATGGTGGCAGGCACCTGTGGCCTGGGCGACAGAGCAAGACTCTGTCTCAAAAAAAAAAAAAATAATAATAATACCGAAAAACAAACAAAAGTACTTGAATTTTCCCAAGAAGATACACTAATCCTTTTTAGAAAATTTTTAAAGTATAAAATCTTCTAAGTTTTTAACAGCTTTATTGGGATTTAGCTGAAATCCAATAATATGCACTTATTTTAAAGTGTGCAATGTGACAAGTTTTGGCATATGTATATACACCATCACCAAATCAAAATAAAGATACACAATTCTGAGTTTCCTTTCTGCCTCTTTGTAATCTTTCCTCCTGCCTTCCCTTGCCCCAAGAAACCACTGATCTACTTTTTGTCACTACAGATCAGTTTGCATTTCCTCTAATTTTAGGTAAGCAGAATCATGCAGTATATATTATTTTATCTTGATACATTTAGAAAAATACATCTAGAAAATTGAGTATAATTATTTTAAGATCCATCTATGTTGTTGCATGTATCAAGTTCATTCCTTTTTTACTGCTTAATAGAAATTCGTTGTAGAACACACTACAATTTGTTGATCCACTCACCTGTTGCTGGATATTGGGGTTATGTGTGTGTGACTATTATAGTAAAGCTAATAGGAACATTTGTGTTCAGGCCTTTGTATTCAGATGTTTTCATTTTCCTTGGTTAAATATGTAGGAATGGAATGACTAGGCCATATGGTAGAGGTTTAACATAATAAGAAAGTGCTAAATTATTTTCCAAAATTATTGTACCACTTTATATACTCACTGCCAATGTATGAAAGTACTAGCTGTTCCACATGATGAGTCCTTTAAATTTCAGACATTTTAACAGCTATATAGTATTAATAGTATCTAACTGCTAGAAACTCTGTGTGTCCCTCCAAAATTCTTATGCTGAAACCTAATCAGGATATTCATAGGCACCCTACAATGAGGAAATTCTCTTTTACTCCAAGTTTGCTGAGAATTTCTATTAAGAATGAATGCCATGGTAGTAGGAGGTGGGGCATCTCAGAGGTAATGAGGTCATGAGGATGGAGCCTCCGAGAATAGGATCAGTGTCCTTGTCCCTCCTGCCATGTGAGCACACATAAAAAAGATGGCCATCTATCAACTAGGAAATCTCCCAACAGACATGAAACACACTGGTGTCTTGATCTTAGTCTTCCCGGTCTCCAGAACTATAAGAAATAAATTTGTGGTTTATAAGCTACCCAGTTAATGGTATACTGTTAGAGCAAACCAATGGGACTAACACACTCACTGTAGTCTTAATTTGCACTTCCTTAATGGGTATTTGTCATATTCACACATTCTTTGGATTAGTATCTGTTCAGATCATTTCTGTCCTTTAAAAATTATTTCCTTATTATTTACTTTTCAGAGTCTTTTAATCTTTGTTCTTTATTTTGATGAAGTAAAATTTATTAATTTCTTCCAGATTGTGTTTTTAGTATCTAAGAAATGTTTGCCTAGTAAACAATATTTTCTCCTATGTTTTCTTCTAAAAGCTGTATAAAGTTTTATATTTAGGTCTACATTGAGCTATTTTTTTAATATGGTACTATGTATAGACTCTAGTTACTTTGTGTGTGTGGGCGGGGGTCAAAGGAGCAATGGATATCCAATTGTTCCACAATCAACTATTAGAAAGACTGTCATTTTAAAAATCTAGCTAAATTGCCTCTGCACCTTAACTGGAAAGCATCTGACCATATCTGAATAACTATTTCTGGCCACTAACACAACAGTCTACTTAGCTATCTTTATGCCAATACAATACTTTAAATTACCATAGCTTTATAATAAGTTTTGAAACCAGGCAGTGTTAAGTTCTTTTTGCTCTTTTTCAAGATTGTTTGCATTTCTATATAAATTTTAGAAACAGCTTGTCAACTATTACAAAAAAATCCTGCTGAGATTTTGACTGCGATTGTGTTGAATCCACAGAATCAATTTGAGAAGAACTGACATTTAACTATATATATTTGTTTGAGACAGGGTTTCGCTCTACCATCTAGGCTGGAATGCAGTGGCGCAAACATGGATCACTGAAGCCTGAACCTCCTGGGCTCAGGCAGTCCTCCTGCCTCAGCCTCCCAATGAAGACCACAGGCCCGTGCCACCATGCCCAGCTAATTTTTTTATTATTTGTAGAGACGAGGTCTCACTTTGTTGCCCAAGCTGGTTTCAAACTCCTGGCCTTAAGTGATCCTCACACCTTGGCCTTTCAACGTATTGGGATTACAGATGTGAGCCATGGCACCCAGCCCACATAAACAATATTAAGTCTTCTATCTAAAGAATATTTAATTAGAACTTCAAGTTCTCCCGGTAGTGTTTGGTAGTCTTCAGCATTGAGTTTTTGCACCTTGTCATATTTTTGAGGAATTACATATATTTTCATACTACTGTAGAAACTGTATTGCTTTCAAATTTCAACTTCCCATTGCTCATTGGTATACAAAAATACAATTTAGTTGTGTATGTTAATCATATATCCTACTACCTTGCTAAATTCACTCATTAGTTCCAGTAGCAAGATACTGCAGTATTTTCTATATAGATGATCATATCTGCAAATAAAGACAGTTTCACTTCTTTCTTTCTTTCCCATCTAGGTGTCTTTCTTTTTCTGGCCTCATTGTACCAATTAGAACCGCAAATACAATGTTAAATGGAAGCAGTGAAAGCAGACATCCTGTGTTGTTCCTGAGGAAACATTCAATGTTTAGCAGAGGAAAAGCATTCAGTGTTTCACCATCAGCATGTTATAAAATGCTGTTTTTTCACAGGCACCCTACAATGAGGAAATTCTCTTTTATTCCAAGTTTGCCGAGAATTTCTATTAAGAATGGATGTCAAAAGCTTTTTCTAAATCCCCTAAGATAACCATGATTTTCCTTTTTTGTTCTATTAATACATTGAATTACATGAACTGTTTTCCATTCCTGAGATAAAGCTCACTAGGTCATGACGTATCATCCCATTAATATATTGTTGGATTCCATTTGAAAATTTGTTAAGACTTTTTATATCTATGTTCACAAGGGATATTGGACTGTAATTTCATTTTCTTGCCTGCTTTTCTCAACAATGCTATGCTCACAGAATGAACTGAGAAGTATGTCCTGCTCTCCAATTTTCTGAAAGAGTATGTATAGAACTAAGGTAATTTTTTTTCTTAAATATAAAGAATTCAACAGTGAAGCCATCCAGGCCTACAGTTTTGTCAGAAGGTTTATAAGTTCAATTTCCTAAGATACAGGACTATTCAGGTTACCTGTTTCTTGAGTAAGCTCTGGTAGTTTGTTAATTTCAAGAAATCTGTGCATTTCTTCAAAAGTTGAGTATTACTGGCAAAAAGTTACTTATAATATTTGCTTATTATCCTTCAAATATCTGTGACTCTGTAGTGATGTCACCTTTCTTGTTCTTGATACTAGTAATTTGTACAGAATCGGATTTCTATCTAGTATGACTGTACTTCTGCTTGGAGAATTTCTTTTAACACTGAGCTAAGTAAGGCCTATTTGCAATAAATTCTTTCAATTTTTAATATGCCTAAAAAGGTCTTATCTACTGGGTGTGGAATTCTAGGTTGACAAGTATAGGTCTCCCTTGAGCACTTCAAAGCACTTGCTCTGTCTTATCCATAACAAGGTTTCAGATGAAAAACCCGCTGTCTTCCTCTCTTTGTTCCTCTGTGCTAATTTGTCTTTTGTTTTCTGTTGTTTTTTTCTTTATCACTGACTTTAATCAATTTGATTAGAGTGCTTCTGGGTAGCTTTTGTACTCAGGATTACCTGATTTTTTTTTTTTTTTGAGATGGGACCTTACTCTGTCATCCAGCTGGAGTGGAGTGGTGTGATCTCGGCTCACTACAACCTCTGCCTCCTGGGTTCAAGTGATCCTCCCACCTCAGTCTCCCAAGTAGCTGAGACTGCAGGCATGTGCCACCAAGGCCTAGCTAATTTTTTTAAAAAACTTTTTGATAGAGACAGGGTTTCACTGTGTTGCCCATGCTGATCTTGAACTCCTGAGCTCAAGTAATCTGTCCACCTCAGCCTCCCAAAGTGCTGGAATTACAGGCATGAACCACAGCACCCAACTTAGATCTGTGGTATTTACAATTAAAACAAATTTTCCAGTTAGATCATTTTTGCCATTATTTCTTCATATATTGTTTTAATCATACTCTCTCTTCAATGACTAACCACATATATATTAGGCCACTTGACAATAAACCATAGCTCACTAATGCTCACCACTTTTTTTCAGACTTTTTCTTTTTGTGCTTCATCTATTCCTATATCTTTATGTTTACTAACCTACTCTTAGCTCATTCTGAAATTATTCTTAAGTATATTTTTCCACCTTAAATGTTGTAGTTTTCATCTTTAGAGATTAGAGAGAGAGAGAGAGAGAGAGAGAGAGAGTGTGTGTGTGTGTGTGTCATCTTCTATGTCTCTATTAACCTTTCCTCTAGCTCAGGTATCTACTAATTATAGCCTGTAGGCCAAATCCTATCTACCACCTATTTTAGAAATAAAGCTATACTTCACTGTATAGACACTCTTGTTTACACATTGTCTATTGCTGCTTTTGTGCTACAACAGAGGTGAGTAGTATGATAGAGGTTGTATGGGCAACAAAACCTAAAATATATACCATCTGAGTCTTTAAAGAAAAAATTTCCCAGCTCTTGACCGTGGCATCTTGGGCATACAGAACACAAATATAATAACTCTTTTAGGCTGGGCACCATGGATCATACCCACAATTCCAGCACTTTGGGAGGCCAAGGCAGAAGGACTGTCTGAAGCCAAGAGTTCAAGACGAGCCTGGGCAACATAGTGAGATCCTGTCTCTACAAAAAACAAAAAGATTACTGTTTTATTGTTCTTATCTAATAATTCTATCACCGATATCATTTGTGGGTTGGTTTTGATTCACTGATTTTTTTCTTGTTACGGATATTTTCTTGCTCCTTTATAAGACCAGCATATTTAGATTTTGCCTTTCTGAGTGCTGGATATTTTTCTATCCCTACAGTCTTGAGCTTTGTTCTGGTACACAGTTAAGTTTGATCCTTTCAAACCTTCTTTAAGTTTGCCAGGTGAAAACAGAGCATCTTTAGTCTGGACCCAATTTCATATTACTACTAAAACAAAACCCTTCTAAGCACTCTAGTGATTTTCCACTCTGGCTACTGTTAACAGGCATAATTCATAGCCTTAAGTGAACTTTAGAAATTGTTCCCCCTAATTTTTTTTGGATGGTTTTCCCCAGTTCCCACCATGGAGTAGTTTCCTTACACTAGCGTGCTGATCAATATTCAGCTGAAGACTGAAAGGAAACCTCTGCAGATCTCTGGAACTCTTTGTACAGTTCATTTCTCTCCACTTTGCAGCCCTGCTAACTGTCTTGTCCTCTGTGGACTCCCAGTTTCTCAGGAATCACTTATCCTTCCATGTCTGATGTTCAATATCTGGAAAACTGTTGTTTTACATATTTTGTCCAGGTTTTTGTTCCAAGCCAGAGAGTAATTCTACCCCATGTTACTCCATCTTGGTGAGAGGCAAAAGTCTTAAAAGCTACTGAAGTTTTCCAAAGAGGAAAAACTGTTTAAAAGGCAAACAATGGAAAATAATGATAAAGTAAATGGGAGTTACTGCATATATTTAGGGGGAAAGAAAGGCAAATTTCCTCATGAAGTTTATTACTGTATTGATTGTTATTTTTAGAGAATGTTATTTTACATTAACTAACTTACTCATCAAAATATATCATTAGCAGTCACTCTAACTGCTGCTGGTAATGAAATAAAAATGTTAAATTTTAAATTTCAAAATGCTTACACATATGAATATAGCAATTCCACTTACCAGAATTAACAGATTATATATATATTATATATATACATAAACAAATAATTAAAAATATATTTACATGCCCTGTGAGACAAGCTATATTTTCCTAGTTCACTTAACCCAGAATATTTATGTAATGCTTTTTCAAAAAAATATTTTAAATTTCAAAATAATATTGAGATGACAGAAATGCTGTAAAAGCAGTATAAGCAGTACAAAGAACTCCTAGTCTCCTTTCACTCAGACCTCCGTAGGCTAGCATTTTACACCTTATTTGCATATCACGTTTTTAAAATCATTTAAGAGCACACTGCAGATATAGTACTACTTTACCCAAAATATTTCAGCATTTATTTCCTAACAAGTATGTTCTTTTATACAATTATCAGTTATTCAATACTAATACCTGATCTACAGATTTTATTCAAATTTTGCCAGCTGTCCCACAGAAATCCTTTATGGGGACTCCAGGTGGGAGCAGTAGGTATTCTGAGAGACTACCGCTGTCCTCAGGCCAAATCAGGAGGGCCACCAGTTTTTGTAAATAAAGTTGTACTGGAACACAGATATGCGATTCTTTCAGAAACTGTCTATGGCTAATTTGGAGATACAAGGACAGAGTCCAGAAGTCCTAACACACTTAGTGAGGCCCTCTAAACTTAACATGTTTATTATCTGATCCATTACAGTAAACATTTGGCAACTCCAGCTTTATAGCAAAAGAAAAACTTTTTTTCCTGGTTCAGGATTTGCATAACTATAGCTCTGTGTCTTTGGTCTCCTTTAATATAGAGGAATTTCTCAATCTTTTGTATTTTATAATCTTAAAATTTAGGAAGCACATATAACAATTTATTTTCTAGAATGTCCCTCAATTTATTTCTGTCTGACATTTCCTTATTGTTAGATTTAGCTTATGCATTTTTGACAAGAATACCACAAAAGTGATCACGTGTCTTTCTTGGGATGCACATGATATCTATTTGTCTATTACTGGTGATAATAATTTACATAACTAAGGTGATGTCTGACAGGTTTCTCCACTGTCATGTTATTACTTTTCCCTATTATCACTAAATACATATTTTGTGAGGATATACTTTGAGACTCTGTAAATATTGTGTTTATCATCAAACATTAATCCAGTTGTGTAAGCATCCACTGATGATTTTTGTCTATTGAGGTTGTCAAAACCTTACATTCCTTCTACATTTATTAGGCAACGTGCTTCTGTAAGGAAAAGCTATCCTCTTTACCCCATTTCTTGATTACAAATTATTATTTATACAAATAAATAATATTTATCCTGAGATTAATGATCTCAGTATAGACTTCTAAGCTGTTGTTTTACTACATGGGTTTTAATCCATTACTATCATTATTTATCTTGATGATCAAAGTGTCCCAGATTTCCCCTTCAAACTGTCCTTCGTAACCTTCTGTAGGTCCCCACCATTCTTTAAGTGTCATAGCTTTTTAAAATAATAGGTGATAATTTGGAAATAACCTAAATGGTCATCAACGTGAAATATCGAATTAAAAATTGTATGAAAACAATGAAAAACCATGGAGTCATCAAAGGGAAATATCAAGGTAGAAGATGTACTGTTAAGTGGCATTAAAAGGTGTAGAACAATGATAGAGTGTGATCTCAGTTGAGTTTATGAAGAAAAAGGACAGGCATACACATATATACATACAATTTGCTTCAAAGACACCAAAAATAAACTGCTAATGATGCGAGGTTTGTACTGACTATAGGACATGGCTCTAGAACTAGGTCTCTATTTTACAACTCTGGCTGCTGGAAATTTTTAAAATCATTTTCAAGACTAATACTTTTAACATTTATAATTAAAATGTATACTGTACAACTTTTTATACTCATTAAGAATTGATAAAACTTGTGTTTTCTTAAAATAGGTAAAAATTTTGTTTTCCTTAAAATTCTTTCCTAAAAGCATTTACTTTCAAATTTCACCCGCAATCAACAAATTGTGATGTACTAACCACAGCAAGATATAGAAAGCTATCTCTACCCTGCCATCCATGTTGTATTCACTACATGAGACTCAAGACTAATTATCAGGTTTCATTTTCCCTTTTCAATTATATCCTTTTATTCCTGTTTTTGGTGGGGGAGGGGAGGAGAGAGGAAGGAAAGGGAAGATGAGAATAAGTTTATGCTCGAGATAGTAATATTTGAATGACTTCAAGAATATATAATTTCTAAAACAATAGGATCCATACTTTCATAAAATGTGTGTGTAAAAAGCTGACTAATACAATGCTCACCTAGTAAGTCGTTTAGGTGGAGGCCGCTCACCAAATTTCCTGGGGAAAAAAATAAAGAAAATAAATTAAGTAAGCCGTATGATACACTCTACAGTAAGCTTTTCAGGCATTATAGAATCTCTGTTATGACTTACACTTCAACATCACTGAAGAACAATGAAGAGAGAAATCCTCTGGTAAGTATTTGTATCCCAAATTACAAAATACATATTTAAAAATGGTTCTTAAACACAAACAATATACCCTAAGTAAGCCTAATGGACCCACTCTGAACAAGTAGCACACTGATTACATGGGGAGGATAGGTATCTTTTAGGGATGACTTACCAATAAAACAACTAACCAAAGACCCTCACAAAGTTTATCATGTGTCAGGTATGATGCTATATATCTGTTATTCACCCTATGTAATCATTATAAAATAATTCTATTGGTCGGGCGCCTGTAATTCCAACACTTTGGGAGGCTGAGGCAGGTGGATTATTTAAGGTCAGGAGTTCCAGACCAGCCTGGCCAACATGGTGAAACCCCGTCTCTACTAAAAATACAAAAATTAGCCGGGCGGTAGTGGCATGCACCTGTAATACCAGCTACTCAGTAGGCGGAGACAGGAGAATCCCTTGAGCCTGAGAGGTAAAGGTGGCAGTGAGCCAAGATCAGACCACTGCACTCCAGTCTGGGCAAAAGTGAGACCCTGTCTCAACAACAACAACAAAAAATTCTATTAGCCAGGTGTGGTGGTGCATGCCTGTAGTTGCACCTACTTGGGAGGCTGAGGTAGGAAAACAGACTGAGTCCAAGAGTTCAAGGCTACAGTGAGCCACGACTGCACCACTGCACTCCATCCTGGGTGACACAGCAAGACTCTGTCTAAAAGCAAGAAGAAAATTCTACTGGGTATAAATAGGCCTCATTTTAAAGACGTAAAAAGCAACAAGCCCAATGTCACAAAGTAATTAAGCATTAGGCAGAGATGAGACTTCCTAGATTTTAACTATTTAATTTACCTATAGTCTACAGCCTTTAAAAAGGCCTAGTATAAGAAGCATTTCAGCTGGTTGGGAGTGGACAAAGAGAAAAGCAGGAGCAAAGGCAAGAAAGCACAATTCAGGCTGGAACTGGAGTACAACACGGCAGTTAAGAGAAAGGCTCCAGAGTAAGATTGGCTGGGTTCAAATCCATGATTTGGTATTTATTTGCTGTGTAACCCTGAAGTTACTTGACTCCCTAGACCTGTTTCCTCATCTGTAAAAAGGACACAGTGGCTGTGCTCACCTCAAAGAGTTGTTGAGGGAATTAAATATATTAATCAATATATAGAAAAAACATAAGGCCAGGCACAGTGGCTCATGCCTGTAATCCCAACACTTCGGGAGGCTAAGGAGGGTGGATCACCTGATTTCAGGATTTCGAGACCAGCCTGGCCAACATGGTGAAACCCCATCTCCATTAAAAATATAAAAATTAGCCAGATGTGGTGGCACAGGCCTGTAATCCCAGCTACTCGGGATGCTAAGGCAGGAGGATTGCTTGAACCTGGGAGGCAGAGGTTGCAGTGAGCCAAGATCGTGCCACTGCACTCCAGCCTGAGCGACAGAGAGAGACTCTGTCAAGAAAGAAAAGAAAGGAAAGAGAAAATGAAAGAAATAAAGAAAGAAGGAAGGGAGGGAGGGAGAGAGGGAAGAAAATAGAGTAGTGCCTGAAACACAGTAAGTACTTAATAATAGCTAGTAATTACTATCATTTTTAGTTACAAGTAGTTAAGCCAAAATAACTAAAGGAACTAAATATGATTTTAATAGAGATAAATAAGCATATGAAGAAGAAACTGTGGTTTCCATGTGATAACCTGTTATTTCCTCTGAAATAGGAAGTATACACTTCTAAAAGAGACAATGAAGGCACAGCACTTGAACAAGACTAACAGAAGTTGTTTTTCATTTTGAAGCAAGATTGCAGTTATAAACAGTTATGTGACTTTTTCATAAACACAGTTATAGGGTATGAAGTCTTATTTACTTAAAGATTTCTCTACTGTATTTGTAATGTTTCCGCAAGATTATTAACTTTGATGATAAAAGTCACAGGAACCCATTTAGTTCATTTTGTTGAGTAGTTAAATGTCCTAAGACACAGTTTAAGAATTGATAATTCATAAGCAATAAATATCTGTAACTGGAATATTTTAGTATTTTCATTAAACCTGAAATACTGAAAAATGGCTTTAATTGAAATAGCACAAAAGGCTGGGCACAGTGGCTCACGCCTGTAATCCCAGCACTTTGGGAGGTGGAGGCCGGTGGATCACTTGAGGTCAGGAGTTCAATACCAGCCATGATCAACATGGAGAAACCCTGTCTCTACTAAAAATACAAAATTAGCCAGGCATGGTGGTACATGCCTGTAATTCCAGCTACTCGGGAGGCTAAGGCAGGAGAATCACAAGAATCACTTGAACCTGGGAGCCAGAGGTTGCAGTGAGCCAAGATCGCACCATTGTACTCCAGCCTGGGCAACAAGAGCAAAACTCCATCAAGGGGGGTAAAAAAAGAAATAGCACAAAAAAATGGGCAAATAACCCAAGTTTTTGAAAGAAGAATTACTTATGATTAGTTCTATTTAATTTTGTCATACATAATATTCAATTTCTAAAATCAGGAAACAAGGCAAGGCATGGTAGATCACACCTGTAATCTTAGCACTTTGGGAAGCCAAGGTGGGTGGATTGTTTGAGTTCAGGAATTTGAGACATGGCAAAACCCTGTCTCTACAAAAAGTACAAAAATTAGTTCGGCATGGTGGTGTGAGCCCCTAATCCCAGGTACTCAGGAGGCTGAGGTGGGAGGATCACTTGAGTCCAGGAAGTTGAGGCTGCAGTGAGCTGAAATCACACTACTGCACTCTAGCCTGGGTGACAGAGCAAGACCCTGTCTCAAAAACAAAAAGAAAGAAACAAAATACAATGTTTTACTGGTAACACCAGCAAGGTGGCTGAAGAACACAGATTTCAAAACACTGATTAGCTACGGAATTAAATGCAAAAATCTGCTCCTAAATCTTTTTCTACAAAAAAAAAACTTTTTACACTGATTAAATGTACCACTGTAATGTATGATTACAATAAAACTGCATTAATAGGTTATATATAGAAGAGTTTACAAAAGCCAAAAATGTAAGCTACTCTTTAAAATACTTCTTTAGATACAGATACTTAGACATATCTGAATATGCAGTATTACACTTCATAAACAGAGGCAAAGTGAGGTATGACCAAATTCTACCTAAGAGCTTAAAATGGTAAAAAAGTTTTAGAGACACACAGTTAACAAATGAGATAAAACATCTGAATGATGCTGCCACCCATCATACCAGCTACAAATACTAAATCTGTAACCAGCAAGTACCCTTTGGGATGTATGTAACACAGGACCTAACACAGGTTTATTACATGACTAGTTAGAGATTCATCGCACTCAAAATTCAACTGTAAATTTTGCTCCTTGATGCTCTGAAATTCTGTCAATATTAGATTAACAAGTAAATATTAATTAAAATATCTAAGTCTTTTTTTGGAAATGCCCATTAGATCAAGTCGACAATTATAAAACATGCCTGTGCAACAACACTCCTGCCCCACAGAAAGTATGTGCAAAGGGCTCAATATATTTGTTTTTTGTTTTATTTTGTTTTATTTGAAATAGGGTCTCAATCCTGTTGCCCAGGCTGGAGTGCAGTGGCTCAATCACAACTTACTGCAGCCTCCATTCTCAGGCTCAGGTGATTCCCTCACTTCATTTTACACAAAACGATACATCCTTCTAGGTGCCATCCTAAGTCTAGAAATCTCATAAATGTTACTAAGATCAAATTGCTTCTTCTGTATATAATAAAACATTTCTACTACTGGCACACAATACTGATCTTTTTAATGCATATGCAATCATATTCCTGTTCATCTCATTAAAACTAATGGTTCCTGTACACATAGGAGTAGGAAAAAAATAAGAAAATGAGTTTTCTGAAAAAACTCAAAAGGAATTAGGCAGGTTGACAATGCAGAATTCCAGCTGGGCATGATAGCTCAGACCTGTAATCCCAACACGCTGGGAGGCCGGGTCAGGTCAATTGCTTGAGTCCAGGAGTTCAAGACCAGCCTGGATAACAGAGTAAAACACTGTCTCTTCTAAAAATACAAAAAATAGCTGGGTGTAGCAGCTGGAGTGTGTAGTCCCAGCTACTTGGAAGCTGAAGTGAGGGAATCACCTGAGACTGGGAATGAAGGCTGCACTGAGTTGTGATTGAGCCACTGCACTCCAGCCTGGGCAACAGGACTGAGACCCTATCTCAAACAAAACAAAATAAAACAAAAAAAAAGACAATGCATAATTCTGAAGTTCACAATCAAACTAAATTCTAATTATTTAATAAATCTCCATAGGGCTACACATTAAAAACTGTCAAGTTATACTAAGGTACTACATGCATTCTGCACTTACCAAAATCCACTTCCACTACTAATTTGATTAAACAAAATTCATAATGTAATATTTATTTTATGCAACCAAAATAATCACTTCTCAGCAGAACGATAGCAGTCAGCTATAAATTACTCACAGATTGATTATAATTTAATAAATTATAAATCAATGATTGATTATATTGTTTCTCTATCATGCAATGGGGACACTGGGAAAGGAGGTACACGTTTTTATCTTTAAAGATAAGATGTCTACTGACATGATCTGTGTTGAGAATCAAACCAAAAAAAAGTTGGACCAAACATGTTTAGACAATTATTATGTAAAACATTTTTGATAATAGGTATATGGTGTATTTAACAATGGGAAAGAATCAATTCTTATGCATATAAGAGCCCTTTTAATTTCATGAAATAATGAGCTAATTCCTGTTTGTAACAAATTTATCTTTTTGCTAAGTATGGATTATCAATATCTCATTTGCATGACTAGGTTTCTCAAATTTTCTACATACTATATAAAATCTAGTTTATACTAAATGTAATAATCAATCCTGGCATACATTTAAAGGAAAAACGTTAAAAAACAAAGCAAAAATGAGCCAGAATATAGTTGATTTGTACCATGCTCTTTCCTTCTTGCTCTATGTTCTGTATACGTTTCCCTCAGACTGATAGTGAGAACAAAGAAAACATTTGCTTACCATCACCACCCAGTAATGCTCATATAATACTATGGCTCAAGAAAATTTACATTCTTCACCATATATATGTCGTAAGTAAAATTTACAACTAGCAAATTCATTTTACTCCAATTCCACTAGCTTTCTTCTTCTAAGAAAACAATGATTTTATATTCAAAGTAAGAAAAGCTAGGGAAAATGCTAGCTACTGTAGGTAAATCTGATTTCACACACCTGGAAGTATGAGGTTCTTTTTTAAGCTGTCATCTACCATTAAACATAGTGCTTCTGACCTGTAAATAGTATTGAGGTTCCCACATATCCTCCAGTCCATCAGAATTTTTAAGTAAGTAAAAAACCCGCATACACATTAATATATATACACTTTTGTTTTGCTCACGGAGGAGGTATTGTTTTCTCCCAAACCAGATACATTTGCTTCTATATACGTCCTTAACAGATTGGTGAATATGACCACAAGTGTACTGAGGACAAACGTGATAAAAGTTATCAAAACTACACTATCTTAACACCTTTTCTGGCTAACAGATGCTTCACATAAAAAACCCAACTGAAAAATCACAAAGAAAAGAAAAAAAAAGAAAAAAACTTTTTGAATACAGAAAAATACAGTAATTACACTGGTATAAAAACAAAAAACAAAAATCTAATCCATCTAGAATGCTGTCTAGTAACACTACTAGAACCTTGATTTGAAAAACATAGCTGACTTAAAACAAACTCATAGGGACACCCTACTTGCCCTTGGGTTGTGAAACTAGAAGTAATTTATTTTTTCTCCGTTTCACAAATCTTTTATTTAACACAGAAAATGAGATAAAATAATGGGATTAAAATTCATTAAGACAAGAAACATGGTATGTGCTGGAGAGGAGTTTTTTAAAAGCATCAACAATCCAAACTCATAAACCAAACTTTACAGCAATGTACTGTAAATAGTATACAAATTTTATGCAGCTCAAAAGTACTGGGATTTTTGAACCATGCAGCAGCATTTGATTGGAGAAAAATTTGGCCACCTGATCCATGCCCCCAAGGCAAATATGAACCAAAAGAAGAAAACAAATAGGTGATATACATTATTACTATATTCTGTGATAACAGATAGTATGAAAAGTTAAATGATACTGGGAAGCTGCTTAGTAATTTAAACACAAAAGGAAATACTTAACAGGCTCATTAGTAAGACTACTATTGCTCCTTGTGTCCAGATTTGTTCATTCACCAAATATGTATTGAGCACCTTGAGTAGGGTGACAATTATAGGTAGCTGGTATACATCAATGAACAAGACACACAAACCTATCTCCTTATGGACCTAAAATGCCATTAGGACAAATGAACAATGATGTATCTTCAAAGCTGTTCATCTATATAATGAACATCTTGTAATCCCAGCACTTTGGGAGGCTGAGGCGGGCGGATCACAAGGTCAGGAGTTCCGAGACCAGCCTGACAAACACGGTGAAACCCCGTCTCTACTAAAAATAGAAAAATTAGCTGGGCGTGGTGGCGGGTACCTGTAATTCCAGCTACTCAGGAGGCTGAGGCAGGAGAATTGTCTGAACCCAAGAGGCGGAGGTTGCAGTGAGCTGAGATCACGCCACTGCACTCCAGCCTGGGCGACAGAGCAAGACTCGGTCTTTAAAAAAAAAAGAGAAGAAGGAGGAGGAGGAGGACACAACATCACTTCTCTGATACTCTATTACTGCCAAAAATGAAGAACCGGAATCTAAACATAAGGAACAAAGCCAAATTGAGGAACAAAGCCAAACTGTGGAACAGTTGACAAAATGAAACAAAAAACTGAGGAACTGGCCCAGATTAAAGAAGTCTAAGGACACACAGCAACTGAAAGAGACTTACAGTCCAGAATTTACTTTTGCTGTAAAAGACATTACATAAACAACAGACAAAATCTGTATAAAATCTGTAAATTACATAATAGGATTTTAGCAATTTAAATGTCCAGATTTTGATAACTATACACTGGTTATGGAAGAGAACATCCTTAATTTTAGAACCACACACTGTGGTACTTAAAAACAACAGGGTATGAGTCTATTTACCTTCAAATGGTTTAAGAGGGGAAAACAGTTTGCATGCGTGTGGGTATGGTTATGCACATGTGTACGTATAGATATACACAAAGATAAAGCAAATGTGGTAAAATGTTAACAGTGAGGTATCTGGGTGAACTTCCTTCTAATATTTGTGCAATTTTTCTGCAAGCTGAAATACATAGAGAAGCACTCATATCTTAATCAAGACACTGGCCTACCTCTGCTTGCTACAGAACCTAGTAGTGACAAGCATATCAAAAAACATTCATGGAAGGTGACATGTTAAGAGACTCTGGCCAGCTTCCTGGCCTAATTTTTATGTTATTAAGATAATTATTGAAGAATTTCTTGCTGTAGATTTAAAGTTTGATAATACCCAGTGTCAGTGTGCAAGTGGAGAGAAAAGAACTTGCACACACTGTTGGGAGTTTACATTTGTTCACCCTTTTAACATTTTTCCAATGTCTACTATAATTCAAGATGGGCATTCTTTTAACTAAGCATTTCAATTCTGGAAATTTATTATACAGGTAGATAATCTGTTACTGTGCCAAAATGTGCATACAAAGATGTTCAACAAAGCAACATTTGTAGTAACAAAAACATCCATGTGTACAACGAGGAATAAATTGCTAGTTACACAGTACCTCCCAGTTATGCCTATACACTCACACAAAAAGTCAATTTTGAAAGAGAAAATGAGATCTCCATTTCTCATCTCCCCTTCCCCAGTGTATACATAAAACACACACACCCTACACATGATTATTAATGATAATGGGCAGCAGCAAATATTGCATTTTGCTTTAAAATGCATAATATAATTTGACAAAAAGGTTGTGTTTTGTTTTACCAATTAAGTTTGGCTTAGGTAAACTGCAAGATAAAATTGCATTCTCTAGACATCAACTGATGGTCACTCAAGCACCAACTCTAGAATACAAGTGGCTTAAGATAAAAACAGAGAAAGGCGGATAAGTAAAGAATTTACAGGAAAAAAAAGTCTCATTAAGCAAATTTCACTAGGAAAACCATTTTAGAAAATATATGCTTGACTCAAAGAATCACATCAAACCTAAGGGTGTTCTACAAAGAGAAATACAATGAAACTTTAAAGACATTCCAAGTATTTATTCAGTTGTTACCAATAACTCCTTCAGATGCCTTACTTCATCTTATGAACTGCCTTTAAAATTATACACATGCCTTTATGAATTTCAGTCACAGTTTCCTGATGATTCTGTCTGCCTTCTAGTTTGGCCTTCTCCTATCCCTTTACCCAGTGGAGAAAAGTAAGATAAACCTTTGAGAGAGGGAAAGCGTGTTCAAGACCTGAAAAGTGTCACTTGATGAGAGTACACACAAAGTTTCTCATACAAGCTAAGTGCATGGACTCAGGAACTAGGATGCTTAAATTAAAATCCTGGCTTTATTGCAAACTAGTGGTGTGACCTGGAGCAAGAAATTTACTCAAATTCTCAATGCCTCAGTTTCTTCAATGGAAAACACAGATAAATGTACTTCTAATCAAAAAGGTTCATATATGTAAAGCACCTGTAACAGTGTCCATCACTGAGTAAGTCCACAACTACTCTTTCAAGGCTGGATTACTGAATGATATTTAATCTAATAAATACTGTGAAATTGAAATGGTCCCTTCAAAACAAGAATATATTTAAATTGCCTTCAAAATACATATAATCAAATATTGATTTTATAAAGAACTACAACTCAACAACAGAGAAACTTGACGTATAAATGAGCAAAGGAATAGACATTTCTCAGAGGATGCTATACAAGTGGCCAATAAGCACATGAAAAGATGCTCAACCTCGCTAATTAGGGAAATGTAAATCAAAATCATAATGAGATACCACTTCATTCCCATTAGGATGGCTCTGATTTAAAACAAAACAAAACAAAACAACAATAACAATAAAGGAACAAGGGTTGGCAAGGATATGGAGAAAACTGGAACCTTTTGTGCACAGCTAGTGAGAATGTAAAATGGTACAGCTGCTATGGAAAACAGTATGGTTCCTCAAAATATTAAACACAGAATTACCATACGATCCATTAGTTCCACTTCTGAGCATATACTCAGAAAAAATTAAAGCTGGGATTAAAAGACAGTTGTACGCTAATATTCATAGTACCATTATTCACAATAGCCAAAGAGTGGAAACAACTCAAATGTACACTGACAGTGAACAAATGGATAACAAAAAAGTAGTACATACATATGATGGCATATTATTCAGCCTAAGAAGGAAATTCTGATACATGTTATAACATGAATAAACCTTGAAGACATGCTAAGCAAAATAAGCCAGACACAAAAGGACAAACATTATAGGATTCCACTTATATGAGGTACCTAGAGTAGTCAAATTCATGGAGACAGAAAAATTGGTGGCTACCAGGGACCTGGGGGAGAAGGGGGAATAGAGAGTTATTGTTAAACGAGTACACAGGTTCAGTTTGGGAGGATGAAGCATTCTGGAGATGGATGGTGGTGATGGTTAACTACAATCACAACATCAATGTACCTAATGCCATTGGACTGTAAACTTTGTTAAAATGGTTAATTTTACATTAGGTGTATTTTACCACAAAAACATATATATTTAGTTTTTCCTTAAACTATGGCTTAGAGAGGGATAACTAAGCTCAGCTTTGAGGGGTCCTATGTTAGTGCCAGGCCCAGTAACAGAAAAAACAGACAAGTGCCAAAACTAGCAATAAAAAATAAAAATAAAAAGGAACCTGAGGAGTATATGTATGAATATAAATGGTTCCTTTTACCAACAGGGTAAGGATACAAAAGGAGAGAGAAGCATAGTGAAGTCTGCTCTGGAATCCACACCTCCCTAGGAAGGGCAGCCAGACAGCATGCTGCAAGCATCCCTTTCCCCAACTTGCTACATAACAGGCTTTGTAGGTGCTTTGTGTGTGTTCCAACAAATACTGCTGGTGACTGAACATATTCCATGGAAAATCCACAATATGATTATGGAAAACTGGCTTGTACATACAAGATGTCACATAGTTTTCTTCCTTGCACTTTCTCTCTTATTTCTCACCCTCACTTCAAATTGTAAGTAGGGGAATTCTTTTGCCTATTTCACCTAAAACTGAGATGAAGAGGAAGGTGGGAGAATGGTAATAATTAATTGCTCTACTAGATTTTGGTTCCTTTTCCCTTTCACCATTCAACACACATGTAAGTGCCCATTAGGTGTTAGGTACCACACTAGACACTTGGAACAGATAGTAGCAAATAAGAAACTTGAAGTGCTTTAATATAGCAGCTACTGGAGGGCAGGCATTATGTTACATACTTTGTATGCATATCTCACATCATACCCATAACAATCTTTATTTTTTGAGATAGGGTCTTGCTCTGTTTCCCAGGCGGGAGTGCAGTGATGTGATCTTGGCTAACTGCAATCTCCATGGGTTTAAGTGATCCTACTCCCCAGTAGCTGGGACTACAGGTGCAAGCCACCATGCCCAGCTAATTTTTGTATTTTTTGTAGAAACAAGGTTTTACTACATTGCCCAGGCTGGTCTCAAACTCCTGAACTCCAGTGATCCTTCTGCCTCAGCCTCTCAACGTGCTGGGATTACAGGTATGAGCCACCATGCCCAGCTCCCAGATCAATCTTACCAGGTAGCAGGTAGGTATTATCATCCTCATCATACAGATGAGGAAACCAGCTCAGAAACTACCTTGAACAAGTTCATATACTGGTAGATTCGGTTCAAAATGTTAACTATATTACAATGTTCATGATTTTCTATGTACTCTGCATTAGCAAAGAATTTAACTGCATTTCAGTTATGGACACCACATCGTAAAAAGGGTGACGGAGGCCAGGCACGGTGGCTCACGCCTGTAATCCCAACATTTTGGGAGGCCGAGGCAGGCGGATCACAAGGTCAAGAGATTGAGACCATCCTGGCCAAAATGGTGAAACCCCATCTCTACTAAAAATACAAAAATTAGTTGGGCATGGTGGCACGCACCTGTAGTCCCAGCTACTCGGGAGGCTGAGGCAGGAGAATCGCTTGAACCCAAAAGGTAGAGGTTGTAGTGAGCCAAGATTGTGCCAGTACACCCCAGCCTGGTGACACAGCGAGACTCCATCTCAAAAAAAAAAAAAAAAAAGAGGGTGACAGGATATGAATTTTTATGACAGGATCGTAAAGTGCACAACTGACCTAAAACTTTCGATGATATAGCACTGATTTGGTGTGAGTGAGGGGGGGCAACAAAAAATCTGAAAGGAAACTTTCTTTCATTACCTTTCCAATCCTTCAGCTACTGACTAAATTTTATAAGGGTAAAGAGTAAATTTTTCTTTGATTACTAGAAGTAAGAAAATGTTTTCTAAAGCTGTAAATATGGCTGAGTGCCATGGCTCATGCCTGTAATCCCAGCACTTTGGAAGGCCGAGGCGAATGGATCACCTGAGGTTAGGAGTTCTAGAGCAGCCTGGCCAACATGGTGAAACTCCATCTCTACTAAAAATATAAAAATTATCTGGGCGTGGAGGTGGGCACCTGTAATCCCAACTACTGAGGAGGCTGAGGCAGGAGAATTGTTTGAACACAGGAGGCAGAGGTTGCAGTGAACTGAGATCGTGCCACTGTACTCCAGCCTGGGCAACAGAACAAGGCTCCATCTCAAAAAATAAAAATAAAAAATAAAGCTGTAAACACAAAATTCAGGGAATCTAAAGACATCCATTATGGGAGCCACACCTATACTACTACATACATATATACATACACACACTTGTGTGTGTGCACACATATATGTATGTCATAATCTGATTCTGAAAGAAATTTCTCTTGCATTTTTCCTGCACAAGAACACTACATTACAACTGCAATAGGGACTGTGAGAGTCTTCTGAATGAATGGCTTACACTATCAATCAGAATTCTGCAATGAACTTTTTTTTCTAAATTGAAAAAGAACATGAAGATCTACATATACTTGCATTTAACTAAGAGGTTTTGGGTTCTTTTATCTGTTGGTAGAAATTACGCAGTCAAAGTACGAGCCTAGCCTCCATCAAACCATTTTTGGCCAATTTCTTAAGCAGCTAAGCCTCTGACACACAGTTTGGTATTTTCACGTACTTGAATCCAGCAATGCATCTTTCCTCTTCAATAACACAGACCAGAGCATTTACAGAGCACCATGAAATAAGGTCTAATGCACAAAGGAAAGACTATGACTCAGGTTTATAAAGAGTTAAGCTATTCCAGAGAAGCTCGCCCCTAAGGAAAAATTAAAGATGGCAATTCCCATTTTTAAATACATATGAAATAGGACATTGTAGATATTCTATACACAAGTTTAAACATATCCAATAAACTAAAATAAAATGACAGGAATCAAAATTCCTATGTTCAGAATGGGGGAGAAGAGATTTCCAAAACACTTTCTGTAACACCATTCATGAAAAAGGAAATGCCTTTTTTGGTTGAGTGTTAATACAAAACAATACATTTCTTCTTTTGAACTGTAACTTAGCTTTCTGTTATCACATATCATATTATAAGGATCAAACCTACATTTGTGGTAAAAATGAAAACCACTCTGAAGAAGCGGTCTTAACCACAATTCAAAGCTTAAAGAATGGCTTTCTGCCAAAGTGTATCTGAGCCATTAAGCTGTCATGTTGCCTTCATGCACTGCTAGGACCAAAAGAGCAGGCCAACCAGCTAGCATCTGCTCACTCAAGCCTCACAGGAGGCCATGGGGCTCTGAAAGGGAAATAAACAGCACAGGAGCACGGGGCTTGATGGTGCAAGATCTAACTGCAAGCTGCTTTGTCTTGGGTGATACTACAGGCTGATTAATGCTTCTACAAACATCTGACAACATTTGCCTCTGCTCAGCACAGGCAAAGGAAAGGTTTGGAACTGATACTGGCCAGATTACCAAGCACTGACTAAAGGATGCATCATCAGTAACTTATGGAAACAATAGTGTATGAGGGAAAGCCTTGGGACTAAGAGTCGGGATGGCAATGCAGAAAACAAGAACAAGGCCCCTAGTAAGTGCATGTAATTCATGTTATGTATTTACTTGGTACTTTGCTATGCTATGTATGAACTTAAACTGTACAAGCTGCAAAGCTGTTGTGTTACAGAGTTAATTTACTAGTTAACTGTCTAGTCAATAGCCCTATGTCAAACTGCTTATATAGGAAACAGGAGATTAGTTTTTCTTTGAAGATGAGCTCCACTGTAGCTACTTAATTCTTAATATTCCTTCTCTCACCAACTTATGCACAGGCATGTTTCCTAAAGTCATGTGCAGTCTCTACTGTCTACAGCACCAGTACTACTGACCTCCTCCCTCATCTTGCCTTCCACCACAAGCAATTCACTGACAAATTCCATTAATTGTATTTCCAAATTATTTTCTCTATCTCCATTCTCTAAATTCGTAAGATCGCATGAAGCTCTCATTGCCACTTACACTTGTAGCTTCCTCAACTGGCTTCAAATAGCAAAGTAAAAGAGACAGCAATAGACAGAATACATCTCCTTATGTATATTCTCACTTAAGCCTCATCAACAATCCTGAGAGGTCAGCATTATTTCTAATTTAAAAGGGAAAAGTGAAAGTCGGAAAGCCACAGGGTGAGGCTTTCCCTCACTTCTGACTCCACAATGATTAATAAAGGTTAAAGATAATGAGCCCCACACAGAAAACAAATAAGGAAACCATATTCTGTTCTATAAACTACTTATAGTCTTTGCCTTTCCAAAATAATGACTTTATCTCAATCCACTGAAAACATTTATTCTCTTTTCCCAATAAACAAACCACCTATCATTATTTAATGTTTCAAAGAAATCACTTCTTAACCTGTAATCTATCTCTCAGCAAACCAAAACTGTTGAATCCCAAGGATGAAATACTATAATATTCTAATCTGAGAATATGAAGCAACACCATAAGGTGAAATAAACCAGGGAAATTTGTGTTAACAGCTCTAGGGATCAAATTCAGACTCCTAAAGGATTATAACCTAGTAATGAAGAAAATGTCATACCACTCTATTTGCTGAGAAGAAAAGAAAATGCCAACTTGCTTCCACAATAAACTGGAAATACACACTAACTTTTAGGCTATAACTTTTAATGCTGGCCAATATTTTTTTCTTAATAGCACACATGCCCATTAGAGACATACGGCCGAAGTTATAAGCTTGTATTATTCACATTCAAGTTGACTCAAGTGTGTACGATATTGATACTGAGTTCTCAAATACAAATCTGTAAGCAGTAGGTGCTCACTACATGAATAAACTATAATAGCAGGTCATCTGTTAAAACACATACAACAAAAACAAAAAGATTATGGAATCTTAGCTATTAAACTATATTATTTAGATCAATTACAACTTAATAATAAAAGCACAATTAAATGATGATTTAAAAAACTGATCTGTAATGTCTAAGTTAATTTCTGCAATGGAGAAAAAAACTAAGTGACATTAACTTATCAAATTTTACAATGCAGAGAAAAGGGAACTACTTTACCAAATTCAGGTAGCTAAAACTGATAGAACTATTTTTCCCATGGAGAATGCCCTATAAAGATACAACACTACAGGTTACTGTTATTACTTGCTCCACAAGCTTCAATTATTTTTGAAGCATGATGCCACTTCAAAAAAGTGATAATTCACATTTCTGACAGATTCTATAAAGAAGTGATATGAAGATCTAAACAGGAGTCTCTCAATACACCTTATACATTCCCTCACATAGTTTGGTTGAGTCTAAAACTAACTGATGGGAAAATGTGATATACCAAGTTCAGATCTCCAGCAATTACACCCAGTAATAACAATAATCTAATAAGCCATTGTGTTTAAGACAATAGTGACAATATTATTAAACATAATGTTATTAGTTAACAAATTGGCTACTTGTGCTTTTAAATATTAGCAGCTCGGGATATGAGTTTTAGATTGAAAAGAAATTCTTAATTCTAAGTAAAAACTTGAACTTTGGAACAAAAATCAAGTTGAAGGGGAGTCATTCTGTTAATTTTTTCCTACTATCCAGCAATGTTTTGGTTTGATTACAGTATTTCTCCAAAATTAAAACCACTGGTCCAGTCATTATATTCAACGAGCTCTTTATTCTGAGAAATACTACTTGTCCTGGATCAGCTCTCTCTTTTTTGGACAACTCCTAAGATCTGAGATTTATGCTATTTTCACAGCATCCTTCTGACTTCATCCTCACAGGCCAGATCACTTCTCACTTAACCTACCCAGTTCACTGACTCAAAACCAATGTTCACATATTATTCTTTTACACGCAGAATGCACAGCAAACTCTTTTTTGTTTGTTCAGGCTACAAGTAAATGAGGGATGGAAGGAGAACAAAGAGAAAGGGGCTGGGAGGCTGGAAGACAGGAGAGAGAGGAAAGCAGAGAACACTGGAGTACAAAAGAGCAGTGAAAAAAAGGAGAGAGAAAAGATTGTTTGAGGGAGTGTCAGAGCCACCAAGTTGAAGAGAAATAAGAGAGCAATATAGTATGTAGTGGCTATAAAAGGGCAACTGTCTACCTCCTAACAAACCAAATTTGGTCAGTCCCAAATATGGAAATGTACAGAGCTTTTCCTCTGTGGAATATGAGCATAGATCACAATCAGTCTTTCCTTATAAATGATCTCACATTTGGATATCTACTACTGTGAAAAAAATCTGGTGAATTATTACATAAACTCTTTCCATCTTTTGCTTCCCCCAAATCCAGGTTTTTCTAACAAAAACAAACCAAAAAAACCCCAACACTTTTATAGTTATTCAAAAGCGTCAGTCTCTGTAAAATAGGAATGTTAATTGTTAAGCAATCTGGAGAGCTGTTGTGAAGACTAGGTAAATCACCTGGTGAGGGACATCTGGTAAATGCAATATTGATTCAACGTTAGCATACACACTCAGATTTTCTTGGCCTTCAGATTTACCAATACCCAACTCACAAGAGTTCAATGATGACAACTTTCTAGAAATTGAAATCATTTCAAAATAAGACTACCTTCTTATATATCTAGTTATTCTCTCCATTTGTAAATTAAAAGGTTAGTAAATAAGAGTATTACCTGTTCTGCCATGACAGAATAGATCATGTCTGAAAAACCTAGTATTATCAGAAGTTCATTCATTTTAACTAATATTTGCTGAATACCTGTTATGACTATTCACTGTCCCCAGGGATGAAGATATAGGAGTCAAGAAAATAAGCAAAATCTGTTAATAGGGGGTGGGGGAAAGAACAGATCTGGAAAGTTGACCAAGGATTGAAAATTGGCGCCCTACAGAGAGAGACTTTATTTCAAATATGAATGCTTTCAGTGGGTTCTGCCTGTACCCAGTCACCCCCGTTTTATATAGCATACGTGTGTTGTCTTCTGGCCTGTCCCTGCCCCAGGGCTAGAATTCCTCACTCAAATTAATTTTTCCACAGAAAATTCAACAATAAAGGAGTTTATTTAAAGTTAAATTTCATGCACATTTGATTAACCTAGCTGCCTAGCTGCTGCTACCAACACTTTGACAGGCATTTTTTTTTTTTGAGACGTAGTCTTGCTCTGTTGCCAGGCTGGAGTGCAGTCGTGCAGTCTTGGCTCACTGCAACCTCCGCCTCCTGGGTTCAAGTGAACCTTCCGCCACAGCCTCCCGAGTAGCTGGGACTACAGGCGAGTGCCACCACACCCAGCTAATTTTTGTATTTTTAGTAGAGACGGGGTTTCACCATGTTGGCCACGATGGTCTCAATCTCTTGACCTCGTGATCCGCCCGCCTAGGCCTCCCAAAGTGCTGGGATTACAGGCGTGAGACACCGCGCCCGGCCTCTAAAGGCATTTGTAATTCCTTCATCACCCTTGAGTGCCATCTCTGGTTACTGATCTCCGTTTGGGGCCAACTAAACTAAAACGCAGTTTAGTTTCCTTCTAAAAAGTACACTCTAGGAGGAGAAATTTACCAAAGATAAAGAATACAAGCCACTATCATACATGATGACAACCAAAGAAATGAGACACAGCTTTCAAGAAACAAATTCCACAGAGAGACATCATGAAACCTTGTGCTTTCAACAGAATAACCAGCACAATGTGGAAGACAGTGACACTGAAGTGAGTAAATGCGACTTAAGGAAAAAAAGAAGCAATCCTTTTATAATGCCAAAACGCCAAACAATGCTATGGAAAAGAGTAGGAAGAACTGGATAATCTGGGAGGAGACAAGGGGTTAATGTGGAATAGGGAGAATCTGGTGAAACAAAGCAATAGAAGAAAAAGAATTCAACTCTTCCATACTCTGAATCCATACGTTTTCATTTACTGCCTCTACCACTAAAGACATATGCCTACACACATCTGTACAAAGACAAGCAACCATCATCAGGGTAGTTAACACACTGATTGGGAGAGGTTATTTATCTTCTGTAATTTCAAAACATGATTTCTAAAGAGCATATCATGCCCAATTCAGAGAACTGAACTATGTACTTTGACTCAATTTCCAAGAACTTGCAGAAAAAGATGAATTATGCGTATTATCTTTTGTCCTCCTCTTTTGGCAAAGAATTCTTCCATTTTTCAACTCCCAAGTGTAGAAAACTAATGTACAAATTCCACTGCTATGAAACAATTTACCACAAGTCATCATCCTCTTACTGTTTTCTGAGGTAAAAGAAACTATATTTTAGACAATCTTAAAACATACATATGCTGATACTGCCCTACTTTGAAGCCTTATTTAATTTAAAATATTCACCAGAAACTCGGTGATCATCCTCAATAAATCTACAAAGCAAACATCTGTTGTTACAAGGACACTGTGGTACGCACAGGAACTAATCCAAGAAAAATAAAATTTTAAATGTTACCAAAATCTTCACAAAAACAGAAGCTTTAACATTTGAACATTTAACTACCTTCAATATTTGTAATGTATCTAATTTATGCTTTTTTGCAACCTTTAATTTCATATTTACCTTCTGAATTAAAGAAGCATCTATTATACAAACAAGTCCTCACATATAAAGAATGAAAAATAAACTGAGAGGTTTTATTTGTATTTTTTATTTTTTTGAGACAAGACTCTTACTCTGTTGCCCAGGATGGAGTGTAGTGGCATGATCTTGGCTCACTGCAAACTCCATGTCCTGGATTCCAGTGATTCTCCTGCCTCAGCCTCCCGAGTAGTTGAGATTAACCACATCTGGTTAACTTTTGGATTTCTAATAGAGATGGGGTTTCACCATGTTGGCCAGGCTGGTGTTGAACTCCTGACCCCAGGTGATCCACCCACCTCAGCCTCCCACAGTGTTGGGATTACAGGTGTGAGCCACTGTGCTCACGCTGAACTGAGAGGTTTTAGCATGCATCATTTTTTTTTTTACACTTTATTTTTATTTTTGAAATGGAATCTCACTCTGTCGCCTAGGCTGAAGTGTGATGGCACAATCTTGGCTCACTGTAACCTCCGTCTCCCAGGTTCAAGCAAGTCTCCTGCCTCAGCCTCCTGAGTAGGTGGGACTATGGGCGCCCGCCACCACACCCCGCTAATTTTTATATTTTTAGTAGAGACAGGTTTTCACCATCTTGGCCAGACTGGTCTCAAACTCATGACCTTGCGATCTGCCTGCCAAGGCCTCCCAAAGTGCAGGGATTACAGGTGTGAGCCACCATGCCCCGCTTATTTGTATTTTTTTTTTAACTGCATGGGTCTTTTCCATCAATGCAAAGCAAGGGCAAGTCCTTCCACAACTAGGATGTACTGTAAATTTCTTACTTATGAACTTTTAAATATTAACCAGGACAGGCTGACTCACACTTGTAATCCCAGCACTTTGGAAGGCCGAGGCAGGCAGATCACGAGGTCAGGAGATCAAGACCATCCTGGCTAATACGGTTAAACCTCATCTCTACTAAAAATACAAAAAATTAGCCGGGCATAGTGGCATGAGCCTGTAGTACCAGCTACGGTACGCTGAGGCAGGAGCGCTTGAACCTGGGAAGCGGAGGTTGCAGTGAGCCAAGATCGCGCCACTGCACTCTAGCCTGGGTGACAAAGCAAGACTCCATCTCAAAAAATCTATCTATCTATAGATATATACATATCTCAAAACATATACATATATATATATATGAGGGCAAACAAAAACATACACATCACAAAACAATACAGAAACAAAAAACAAAACCAAGGTTTCACAGCAAACTAACTGTTCTCTACCATCAAAGATTAAAAAAAAAAACTACTGATCTGGTAATATTTGTCTTAGATAGCTGAAGGCTTTTGTGGCAGAAGTCAGCTTGGTAATATGGATTTATTAGACTGAGTTTCATAGTTTTCCAGTTGACGACCACTAGAAATTAGGTCTCTGCAATCCCGTACCTATACAAGCCCCTGAAACAAAAATTTTAGAACTGTGTGATACATTCATAACATTTTCTATTTTGTTCTTTTCTGTTTCATTTGCGGGGGATGGGGTTCACGGGAGGCAGCAACTTACTAAATTGATTCCAGAGTGTGCTACTACTGGCAGTTTGAAAACCACTGATTTTTGAGCTGATAACCATCATAATGCATGCCAAGGGGCAGATACTACATCACTCTACTTAATAAAACAGCCTTGGTAAATGTCACTCAAAAGCCACTGCTGCTATGTTCTCCTACTCTCTTCAATTCCTTAGATATTCTCTCCTAATAACCTTTACTTCAAAAAAATAAAAGATGGTAAAAGGACCCCTGAAAGGAATGTAGAGGATATGGCATACCATTAGAAGCCACACTAAAACTTAAATGCTGGTCACTTCTTCTCAGAAGGCAAAATAATATAAAACTAATATCATTTCTAAGGGGTATCTGTGACTAAGGGAAACATACACTAGTGGAACCAAACAACAGCCACATAAATGTGCATATATTTTATTTCAATCTTTTGATAAAATTAAAACAGAAGTTTTAAGGAATACATCCTTTTCTATATTCAATGCACTGATATTTTATTTTCTATTCTAATACATGCTTTAATGCTGGTCATAACCCACTGAATTTATTTCTTGACCCACTCATGAATGTGCTGAAACCTGCAACTTGAAAAAACACACAACAGCTTTAGAGAACACACAAATCAACCCAGTAGGGTAAGACGATCATGGATAAAGTAGCAGACTCCAGTGGCCACCTTCTTTCACTGATGAGAAAAAGCCCAAAGAATTGATAACATCTGTCAAATAGTGATGGTTTACTTTGCTCTAAGAATAGCATAGAAGAGTGCAAGACTCAGATAAGAAAAATGTAACAGCACACCCTCTACAAAAAAAAAGTTCTGATCTGCATTTAATAACCATCAATACTTAATCTGACACTGGCCTCCAACATGCCCAAACCTGCACTGTTTGTGTTTATGTACAATTATCTATATAAAAATCATATTATACAATTATATAACAATTTGCTTTTTTAAAAAAATATACAAATTTGAGTTTTTTCAAGTCATTCTTAGAACCTGTTACAATAACAAGGGAAGCATTAGATTTGAAATGCATGTGGGATAACCCCAGGATCTAAGTAAGCTCTTAACCACAAAGTTATTAAGACTTACAGACCGGGCACGGTGGCTTACACCTGTAATCCCAGCACTTTGGGAGGCCGAGCAGGCAGATCATGAGTTCGAGACCAGCCTGGCCAATATGGTGAAACCCTGTATCTACTAAAAACACAAAGAATTAGCTGGGCATGGTGGCTCATGCCTGTAAATCCAGCTACTGGGGAGGCTGAGGCAGAAGAATTGCTTGAACCCAGGAGGCAGAGTTTGCAGTGAGATGAGATCACACCACTGCACTCCAACCGGGGCCACTGTGTTCGCCGGCTTTTGGGGGGGGGGGGGGGGGGAGTCTTGCAAAGAGAACAGGACTTCCCAACTCTAGCAGTACATCAAAAACCTCTGTGGAGTTAAAACAAAACAAATGGATTCTCAAGTGCTACCCCAAAAGGAAATGTTAATGTTGAGATATCAAGTATTATAAAGAAACATATTTTGTAAACAACACATTGAACACTATGCTGAAACCATTATGTCCAAGAATATCTTTTGAGGGTGGATACTATTCTGTGCCATCAGACATAAAATTCCTGACTGAACTGATTGATTGTCTTGGCTAATAAGCAGATGATTCTACCTTGGAACTTGATTAGTTCACTGTCATTATGAATTAGAGTTTAATATAAAGCAGTTTCATCTTAACAACTAAATTCTATTAAGAATTTAACTGCTAACATACACCAAAAGGATTTTAACATAAGGTAGCCTAACTGATAAAAATCATGGACTATACCAGCGTATTTCTATTAAGTTTATCTACCCATGATAGATTTAAACCTCTGTCTTCCCAATATTGTTTCTTTTATTACCTAAAAGAGAGTTCTGAACCTGATATAACAGCAATGAATTCAGCATTCTTTCTGGGTTGTTCACTTCTACCACTCTTTAAAAAGAGCAATTAATACCAATCACACAGTACAAAAGTTAGGTTTCCAACATTTCATATAATTAAACTGTTTTTATTACATCCCTCAAAATTTTACAAAAATAAAAACGTCAAAGGTTTTCGATGGTTAAGTGGGTATTATGAAGACTAGAATTACTCTACCAGTAACCCCAAGTAACAGCAAGGAAGACATGAATGATTAACTGCATGCATACATTTGTAAACAAATAATAATCACAATATTAATATTTTAAATTACTCATTTTCAGCTAGGCGCAGTGGCTCACATCTATAATCCCAGCACTTTGGGAGGCTGAGGCAGGCGGATCACCTGAGGTCAGGAGTTTGAGACCAGCCTAACCAATATGGTGAAACACTGTCTCTACTTAAAATACAAGAATTAGCCGGGCATGGTGGCGGGTGCCTGTAGTCCCAGCTACTCGGGAGGCTGAGATAGGAGAATTGCTTGAACTTGGGAGGCGGAGGTTGCAGTGAGCTGAGATTGTGCCACTGCACTCCAGCCTGGGCAACGGAGTGAGACTCTATCTCAATTTAAAAAAAAAGTAAATATATAAATGACTCATTTTCCTTTATGTGAAAATTCTTTGTAAAAGACAAAACTGTACTAAAAGGTCCAAGTAAAAATTGTTTTGTTTGGTCAAATTAGTACCCCAACTGAAGACTTCATCCAACTATTTCCTGTTCAGGCTACCATAAAATGACAGTATTGTAGAGAACTAGTCTGTGATGTAAAAGATAATTACAGACTAACACATGAATAATCCCTAAACTATTTGGTGAATAAAATTCCAGCTCATTACTATTAAAATCTAGGAAAAATATTTACCACAGTATTTTCCATAACTATATCTCAAAAAGGAAAAAGAAAATCCATGGGTTTTTGTAATAAAAAAATACTACCATAAATCCATAACCACATCTATAATCAAAATATTTATGGACCTTAAATATGCAATAACTAAATACAGAATATCTTAAATATGCAATAACTAAATACAGAATCATGAGTGTTCATCCATGACCTTGGAGTCACTGGGAGATTTCTAAAGCATACCTTTTAATCCACGCCATGGTACTTCAAGAACATGTTAAGGTAAGTCACAGCTTGGAACACTTCGATGCACCTCAAAACACCTCAGCCAGTGTATCTGTATCATTCTCCTTTCGTTTTGAGATCATAATGGTTCCGAAGAACTATAATGCTTCCATTTGAATGATAGTCTCATAATTTCAATGACTTAAAAACAAAAACAAAAAATAAGGCCTTAAGTGTTGGTATGTTAAACCATTAGTGCACTGTGTTAACTGCTGCCATGACTAAGAAAAACAAAAATCAGCTGCTACCACTGTGTAACACTGTCATTTTTAATGTGAACCCTCATATGAATGAGGGATACAAGTCAGAGTAGACAGTCCTTGCTTTATCTTTCTAGTAAAACCCCACAAATCTCTTTGCCCCAGTTGTTTCTTCAATTTTCTTCTCAAGGAAAAAAAAATGCTTAAAAGATTGGTCTGAAGACTTGCTAGGTGCTAGGTTCACTTTTCAATGACCACTATTCTATTCTGTTTGGATGAGGGCCAGAAATCACCTATACACCTATCTAAAAGGAAACTGATAATAGATTAGGCAGAGGATCCTTCAAACAACGCTCCTCCTGATGTTGATATTACTGAATCATGTTACTTCCATGGACATCATTAAACTGAAAACAGCTCCAGTTTCTAAAGCTTACTTCTATAATAGCATTCATAAAAATGAACAGATAGATGGCTACCACCAAGTTTTACTGCCATTCTGTGATTGACTTGGCAGGTATCTGTCTTCCACACCCTACCCCACCTTTTTTACATAAAAACATAAAAAAATTTCACTTTTAGAAATGATATAGTAAGAAGTGTATGTAACACATTTGAAATCTACTAAGAATTCACACTGTTTTTGCCACAAGTGTGGCATCAGGTAGCTACAAGGAAGAACACTAAAGCTACACAAAGAAAGTAAAACTAACTGATAACTGACCAATAAATATATACATTTACTGTCATAAAGCAATTTAAATTACTTTAGAATGACTGATAAGACAAATTTTAATATAGGCAAGCCATAAAAAGAGCTTCCTAAGAAAGAAGATGAGAAAGGTTCTGTTATACTCTAGGCATGTGGAATAGCTTGTGTAAAGAATGGAAGATGAAAAGGTTTCCCAGCTAGGGCTAAAAAGTATGTGCTAAGGAGAAAGTGAAACTCTATTATTTCCTGGTTGAAAGGGTAGATATAATTGATTAAAATCTTTCAATCCACTGTCAGAAAAATTACATATTTTTAAGATTTAGATTCACTGTAGATTGTGGAGAATACAGCAAAATGTAGGTCACTCTTCAGAAAGCTGATAATGGTGACAGAATTACATATAGGAAAGAACTCTATCAAAGTAGGGAAGAAACTAATGAAGAACAGAAACAAGGGACCTGGTCCAGGTAGCCACAATCATATTTTCAAACTGATAACTTCAGGACATTAGTCCAACTCTCTGGCCCCTTCCCGTTCCTTGGTTTTTTAAAAGGTCGGGTGCAGTGGCTCACACCTATAATCCCAGCACTTTGAGAGGCTGAGGCAGGCAGATCACCTGAGATCAGGAGTTCAAGACCAGCCTGACCAACATGGAGAAGCCCCATCTCTACTAAAAAATACAAAATGAGCCAGACATGGTGGTGCATGCCTGTAATCCCAGCTACTTGGGAGACTAAGGCAGGAGAGTCGCTTGAACCCAGGAGGCGGAGGTTGCAGTGAGCCAAGATAGAGCCATTACACTCCAGCCTGGGCAACAAGAGCAAAACTGCATCTCAAAACAAAAACAAACAAAGAAAAGAAAAAAATTGGGATAAAAATGAAATAATGGAAGGGGAAAATACTTAATACATGTAAAGCATTTAGAACAGTAATCTGGAACACAGTGATGACACAGCGAACTGGGAAAGCAGGCAGCAGTGAACCTATTGTCTCAAACCTGACTAAATGAATGGGCTTTTTTTTTTTTTAAGAGACAAGATCTCACTCTGTTGCTCAGGCTGTAGTGCAGTGGCACAATTATGACTCACTGCAGCCTCAATCTCCTGGGTTCAAGTAATCCTCATGCCTCAGCCTCCTAAATAGCTGAAACTATAGGCATGCACCATGTGCCCAGCTAACATTTTTTTTTTTTTTTTTTGCAGAGATGGAGTCTCACTATGCTGCTAGGCTGGTTTCAAACTCCTGGCCTCGAGCTGTCCTCCTGCCCTGGCCTCCCAAAGTGCTGGGATTACAGGCATGAGCCATTGCACCTGAACTGAGGGGACTGTTTTAAAAATACAGAAAGAAATGTTAGTAAACTCGCCTATGTGGGAACTCGAAGACTAGAGCATATATTACACCATGACTGTTTTTCAAACTACATGTAATTTTGTACCTATTACACTTCCTCACAATAATCTAATCACCACATATTAAGAACCCCAGGTCTTCTGTCAACTTTATACTACACCTTTGACCCTTATGGTACTTACCACTAGTAGGATACATATTTTATGCTATTTTTCCAATGGTCTTGATTAATTTGCACCATACAACGTACAGTCTTCTGTAATCATCCTTTTGGCAACCAACACTATTTTGTAACAATGGATCTATATAAGAGTGCAGTGTTTTGTAGAGTTTTATCAAATCCAATTTTATTATATTCACTCTTCAATAACTAGGCAATTCACTCTCTGATCATAAAAAAAAAAAATACAAGAATCTCCCTCAAAAACATACAGAAAACACCTGAGCATAAGTAACCCAAATGTCTACCTGCCAATGAATGGATTTTAAAATGTGGTATCTGCATACAATGGAATACTATTCTGTTCTAAAAAGAAACAAAACTCTGCCAATGCTACATGGATGAACCTTGAAGACATTACGGTAAGTGAAGTGAGCCAGTCGCAAAAAGACAAATACTACATGATTCCACTTACATGAAGTACTTAGAATAGTCAAATTCACAAAGACAAAAAGAATGGTGGTTACCAGGGACCTGGGGGCAATGGGGAGTCATTATTTAATGGGTTTGGAGTTTCAGTTTGGGCAGATGAAAACAGCTGTGGAGATAGATGGTAGTGATGGTTGCACAGCAGCGTGAATGTACTTACTACCACTAAACTGTGCAGTTTAAAAGTGTTAAAATGGTAAATTTTATTTATGTATATTTTGCCACAATAAACTGAACACACTTGATGAGATACATAGTGGATACGAACTTTCTTATATTTTGATAAATTTTCTAAATATTTCCCTTGTTTTACAAATTGAACCTATTTCTATCTTCATTAAGTGGCACTACTCATCCACCCAGACAGCCGCAACATTCAACATTTTCCTTCCCATCCTAAGCCAAGTCTTACAAACTGATTTTTCTAAGACTACTTAACACTACTTGAGTCTGATGCCATTCTTTCATTTCTAATGCCTCGGTCTTCCTTAAGTTCTTCCTTATAGAATCACTGTAATAGCCCTATAGCCAATCACCTATCCTCGAAAGCCAAGTCTTCACAATTATCACTAGCTATTTTCTTGAAATAAAGCTCCTGTTTTAAAACCTTTACAAAGGGCTCCATTGTTTCTTCAAATTTGAAGTTCTAAGCAAAACATTAAAAAATACCTTTTTGTCTGATCTAACCTACCTTTCTGGGCTCACTTTCACAAGACCATTCTGCTTCCCATATGCTACGCCAGATTCTTTACTCCCTTTCCTCACCATCCCCACTAGGCTCTCCTACCTCCATGCTCGAATGCACACTTCTCTATGTGGAATCCTCTTTTTCCCAACTCCTATTGATATCTGTTCAATTCTCAGACACTGCAATATGTTAATAGAAGCATGAGAACAATTTGGCAGTATCTAACAAAAGTATAAATGCACATATCCTTGCAACCAGCAATTTGACTTCTAAGTATCTGTCCTACAAAAATACTCAAACATACAGGACACAAAGATATTCACTACAGTGTTGTTTCTAAAAGAGAAAAACATCTAGTTGGGCACCAAATGGGAACTGGCTAAATATATTGTTACAACTATATTATGGATATGGAATACTACACAAAAACATGATGGGGGCAACCTGAAATATATGCTGATAAGAAAAGCACTAAAGAAGAATTATAAATTTTAAAAGTAAATATAACATATAATATACAATGATATGAGCCCATCTGCCCTGAAGAAAACCCAAACTGTATTTATATACTTTTATGTATATTTAAGTACACAAAAAAGTTGTCTGGGAGAATATACTCAAATTTTTAACAGTAGTTATCTCTCTGGGGAAGGAAATGAAATTTGTGCAATATTTTAAATGGGTTACAGACAGGAAGAAGCCACACAGACTCACTATCTTACTTTCTCACGCCAAATCTATGTGGCCTGATCTAGCTCCTACTCTACTTAGCCACTGATATAGAACTTAGCTAAATGGCAATAGCTACACAGAGCCCAAGTGCATGTGCAGCCTATCTTGGCACAGACTTACCTTGGCCACAAGCTCCCTAGCTAAAAGTACTCACAGCTGCCAGTAACACACTCTGCAGGTCCAGCTCTGGCAGAGGTGAGAAAATAGCCATATTCTTACCGGACCTCTACTCAGGCTTACCTTTCTACTGATGTTCTGTTTTCTTCCAGTTAAAGCAATGTTTACCAACACTGGACACTCATAGTTTTTGAACAAATTCATCTCTAACAAGAACCACATCCTGACTTGGCAGGAGTGTCAGAGGACAGTCCATACTCAGGTATTCCTTAACAAAATCTCCTGCCCCCAAATTTCCACAAATCATCTTCCTCTAACATAATTAAAAAGTTTAAAACTGAGAAGTGGAAAAAGAAATGCTTCCTGAAGCTTTCACTGGAATCCCCAGTCTGAATTAACCATTCCCTCTTCTTGTGTACCTCAATGCTCCTTGGGAAACGCCTGTTATATGAGCTATGGTGCTCTTCCTTAGAGTTTCCTCAAGTGTACCTGGATTCCCCAATAAGGCACAAACTCCCAAGAGCCAGACTGTCTTCACTTGCCTTTTATATAACTTAAGGTGTTCAACATTCTTATCTTTAACGGGGCATTTTTGCTGGGGGGTAGGGGTTAGGGTTTTGGTGGCTTTTTTTTTAAGAGATGGGCTCTTGCTCTGTTGCCCAGTCTACAGTGCAGTAGCACAGATCATAGCCCATTGCGGCCTTGAACTCCTGAGGCTCAAGGGATCCTCCTGTGTAGCTGGGACTACAGGTGTGCACCCCCACACCCCCCCCCTCTTTTTTTTTTGTAGAGATGAAGTCTTGCTATATTGCCCAAGATGGTGTCGAATTCCTGAACACATGCAATCCTACCTTGGCCTTGTGAGATTATAGGTGTGAGCAGTTACTACACTTAGCCTTCTAACAACAGGTTTTTAAGAAATGTCTCCCGAGTATAATTTGTTTAAAATAGTTCAGTGCATGATGTTTGACAAGTTCACAGATGGGATGTATTTAACTTCAGAATAAAAATGTGAGTAGACAGCCTAGGCAACAAACAGTATATATATAGAGAGAGGGCCAGGCCACATGGCACACACCTACAGTCCCAGCTACTGGGGGAGTTGGGGCCGGTGGGGGGAGCAGTGTGCGTGGAAAGTGGCTAAGGTGGGAAGACTGCGGGAGCCTAGGAGGTTGAAGCTGCAGTGACCCATGACTGCACCACTGCACTCTAACCCTGTACAACAGAACAAGACCAAAAAAAGATGGCAGAAGGCAATATTAAATGAAATAAGAAAAGCAGTAAGTTTTAAATGAAGTTCTATTTCAAATTATTTCATTAGATGAGAGCTTTGAGCTGGAAGAAAGAATATAAGCCTGAAAAACCAATACATGTCACAGGCAAAGTAGAAAAGTATAGAAACTTTTAATGGCATTTAAATAGAAAACAGTCTATCTCTATTTGTACCTAAAGCAAAAAGCCTGTTTTTATCTCCTTTACATCACAAGAATCTAATACAATTAAAGTTTCTATATATTGTAATTATTTGATCAGTTTCCCATCTAAGATCTCTTTGCCGGCTGGGCACAGTGGCTTATGCCTGTAACTGCACCACTTTGGGAGGCCAAGACGGCCAGATGACTTGAGGTCAGCAGTTCGTGACCAGCCTGGCCAACATGGAGAAACCCCGTCTCCACTAAAAATACAAAAATTAGCTGGGCATGGTGGCACGAGCCTATAGTCCTAGCTACTTGGAAGGCTGAGGTAGGAGAATCGCTTGAATCCGGTAGGCGGAGGTTGCAATAAGCCTAGGTCGCACCACTGTACTCCAGCCTGAGTGACAAAGCAAGACTCTGTCTCAAAAAAATAAAAAAACTTTTTGCCAATAAATAAAAATACAAATTTCTATTTTACCACATTTTGTATGTTTTCCTTGTGATCTACATTTGATGTTAAACAAAAATCCTGCCTTCTAGTAAATATTTTGTATTTAAATAAGGATATAAAAATAACGTGAAAACATTAAGCTTGCTTGCTGTAAACAGGCCTTGGGGGTTGTATATGTTATATCATGATCTAAAGAATACTGTGAATTATAATAACAACTGCAAATAAGATTAGTATATGTGAAGTATAAAAAGGTTGTCTAATATTTTAAATATCTCACTTATTTACTACCAAGCCTATGAGATAGGCATAATAATTAATTCCATTTTATAGACAGAGAAACTGAGGTTAATGAAATCAAGTAACTTTCACAAAGAGATATTTAAGGGGCAGAACCAGAATTCAAAGCCTGGTCTCTCTGATTCCAAAGCCAAATATCTGCCACTGTATGCATTTAGCAAATTAAATGAAAACAAAAGGTTTCTTGTGATATAATGTGTGTTTCTTTGCTGTGATCTGCTTCATAAGCAGCTAGTAATAGGGAAATGAGGTTGACATAAATGAAAATCATGTTATTTCATAGACAATTTTTCCTAGCATATTGATGTTTTGAAGCAACTGGAAATAAACTTTTCATGATTAAAGAAAAAATCCTTAGCAACAGAGGAATATTTTAAGAAAAAAGGCTGAAAATATACAAGTGCCTTTCTTTGTTGCAAGTAGCCAATGTAGCAGTTTCAGGAATTGCTATACTTTCCACTGGGTTTTGCTATGCTTTTCTTTCCACTGGGTTTTTCATTGCTATACTTTCCACTATTTAACAAAGCTACCAGTACATAAGCAGCTAGAAAACAAAAACAAACCTGTATTAAAACAATGGATTAATGATGAAGGCTACATGCTGGATTAGATTTTAATTTTAACGAAAATCGTCTCTAAGAAACAGCGTCCTTCCATGACTTATATGACACCATACTTCTGTATGCATTAGACAAAACAAGCCCTATGAGCCTTCAGTACCCACGGTCCTACCAGAATGGCATGGATAGCTTTCATTTGGTTTTGTTTTGAGGTTTTTGTTGTTGTTGTTGTTTGAGACAGTGTCTCAATCTGTCACCCAGGCTGAAATGCAATGGTGCAATCTGGGCTCACTGCAACCTCTGCCTCCCAGGTTCAAGTGATTCTCCTTCCTCAGCCTCATAGGCTGCTGTGATTACAGGCATGAGTCACCACACTCTGCTAACTTTTGTATTTTCTTTTTCAGTAGACACAGGATTTTGCCATGTTGGCCAGGCTGGTCTCCAACTTCTGAACTCAGGTGATTCATCTGCCTCGGCCTCCCAAAGTGCTGGGAGATTACAGGCGTGAGCCACCACGCCTAGCCTTGAGTTTTTTAATGAAATGAGTGCTACGGTCTGAATGTTTGTGTCCCCCTCTAAAAGAGACATGTTGAAATTCTATTCCCTAACATCACACAATATCAGGAGGGAAGACCTTTGGGAGGTGATTAGGTCATAAGGGCATAGCTCTCATGAATGGAATTAGTGTCTTATAAAAGAGGCTTGAGAGAGATCCTTCGCCCCCTATTCTACCATGTGTAGACATAGCGAGAAGACACCATCTATGAACCACAGCTAGGACCTTCACCAGACACTAAATCTTCTGGCACCTTAGTCTTGGACTGTGAGAAATAAATTCTATTGTTCATAAGCTACCTAGTTTATGGTATTTTATTATAGCAGCCCAAATAGACAAAGACAGTAAGGTAAACTCCCCTTATACAAAAAAAAAAGAATATAAGCTAAAATTGCTAACATTAGGACAAAGACGCAGAAGTATACATTAATGTTACTCTGAATTGAAAACAATTTAAATACACAAAGATCAATGTCAATTCACTGTGATCCTAAGGTAGGTATGAAAGGGAACTCCCCACAACCACACACCTCCCCGACAAAGCAGCTCTTAGCACATACTGTTTCATAGTAAAAGATCTAGAAATTAACAGCCATGGAGAGTGACCCTACTGCATAATCTGTATCAACTAGCAGTGGGGCCTACCTGGCATGCACATATTTCCAAATACATAAACGTACTATCAAAACAGAAAACTCATACAGGAAGCTATACATAGTATGTAGAGAAAACAACATATAACAGCTATTTTGATAGATACCATTGTCCCGTATGGTACCATACCATAACATAAAAAGCATTCTCAAGGCCAGGCATGGTGGCTCAGGCCTGCAATACCAACATTTTGGGAGGCCAAGCAGGCGGATTACTTGAGTTCATAAGTTCGAGACCAGCCTGGGCAACATGGTGAGACCCTCTCTCTACAAAAATATACAAAAATTAGCCAGGTGTGGTGGCACACACCTGTAGCCCCAGCTACTTGGGAAGCCGAGGTGAAGAATTGCTTGAGCCTGTGAGGCAGAGGTTAACCTGAGCGGAGATAACGCTACTGCATTCCAGCCTGGGTGACAGGGCGAGACCTACCCACCTCCACCAAAAAATAAACAAAGCATTCTCAGAAAAACTCTCATGATGCCTGGAGACATAAGTATGTGATCAAAAACTTCTGTGTCTTCTTCCTATTACGATTAATATTTAACTTCAGGACTCCCTAATTCCCTTTTACTATCTCAATATTCTAGGTATTTATGTTCCTCAAGTGTCAGAGATCACGTACTAATGTACACAATGTTTCCACATGTACTTCTGAAATCCACAGGATGGGCGAGGGAGTTGGCATATTAAAAGGCAGAGCAAAATACTCGCAAGTAATTTTTTTCCAGTAACCCAAACCTAATGTATAAAAACACTTCTGTTTACTCCAGGAAAGTTCTCTTCCTTTATAATTATGCTTAGCCTGAGCAAATAAATTAGCTCCTCTTCCTTAAGTATCATCAATAGAGTAAAACAGTTATTTAACCCATTTATGCCTAATACTCCATTATTGGAATGCTAAGCTTGTGGGAGTTATTTATATCCTACTGCTCAAGGTTACCACTAAGGTCTGATTTTTCACACACAAAAAAATTTGCAACCTCTGGCATAAATGGATTAAAACCATGTTTCTTACCAAGAATTGAGTAACCTGAGATTTTTTGAACCTGCCACAATGCAAAATCCAGAAGCCATAAAAGCAAATCATCATTTATATGTAGCCTCATCTCACAACCTCATACCGAAAACCTGTTTCCCATATTAAATGATGGCAACCCCATAATTACCATTGCTCAAGTCAAAAACCAGGAAGTCATCTTTGAATCCTGTCTTTACTTCACATGCCACATCTAATCCAGGCATACTCTGCCTGCGGTTCTTTACATTTGCTATTTCTTCTTGCTAGAACATTATCTCCCTTACATGCTCTCCAACCTCACCTTCTTAACGTCCTTTACTCAACTGGTCACCTATCATATGTGTAAGGCCAGTTGCCTCACCAGGGAGACAGGCACGCCCACCCCTCCCCGTCCTGCACTCCACGCCCATCTCTGCACTCGACCCCTAGCTCTGCGCCCGGCACATGCCCCCCCTCCCCCAGCACATGTTCGCCTGAGGGATCCGCCCGGTTCTGTGCACGGCCCTTGCCCCCAAGCACATGTTCCCCTGGAGGGATCCAGCAGACGTGACCTCAGCCTGCACTGAAAAGCCCGCCTGACCGCCTACCCACCAATACCAAACTGCCCTGTACCCCTGCAAACCCGCCCAACCACCCACCTGGCAATTACAACCTGCCCCGTCCCATCCTTTGTCCTCGAAACCT
>CAUYLG010032609.1:0-26619 GCA_963573385.1 Cacajao melanocephalus | reverse complement strand
AATATTGGTTGGCTGCTTGTTTGTTATTTTCATCCCTTATTCCTTCCTGTCTCCATTGTTAAGCACGATTATTGGCATAAAAGAGGTTTTTAATACCCATTTTTAGACTGCATTCTAGCCTGGACAATAGAACAAGAATCCTGTTCTCTCTCTCTCTTTCTCTTCCTCTTTCTTTCTCTCTTACATTCTTTTTTTTCTTTCTTTCACTCTTTCTTTCTTCTTTTCTCTCTTTTTCTTTCTTTCAAAAAAAAAAAAAACTAGCAATAGATAGGAACTTCCTCAACTTAGTGATGAACATCTACAAAACCCTATAGCTAATATACTTAATAGTGAAAGACTGAATGCTTTCCTCTTAAGATCAGAAACAAGGTGAGGATGTCCATTTATACCACTCTTATTCTACATAGTAGTGAAAATCCTAACCAGAGCAATAAAGTAAGAAAAGGAAACAAAATGCACACTGGTTGAAAAGGAAGAAAACAAACTGTTGTGATTTACAAATAATATGATGGTCTATATGGTCTATGTAGAAAATTCCAAAGAATCTACAAAAAAAAAAAAAAAAGAAAGAAAGAAAAGAAAAGAAAAAGAAGGACCAAAACCCTTTCAGAACTAAAGAACTAATAAGTGAGTTCAGCAGTAAGGTGACAGGATGCAAGTTCCAACAAAACATGTACAGGCCTTATATGCTGAAAACTACAAAAATCAAATAAAAGAAATCAAAGAAGGTATAAATAAACGGAGAAATACATCATGTTCATGGATTGGAAGATTTAACATAATAAAGATGTCAATCTCCCCAAAAATTGGTGTAAAGCTTTAACATAATTTCTACGAAGGACCCAGCAAGGTTTTTTTTACACGTAGACAAATTTATTCTAAAATTTATATGGAAAGGAACTAGAGGAGCCACAATAAAGTGGGAGGAATCACTCTAACTGATGCTAAGGTTTACTGTGTAAGCATAGTTATCAAGACAGTATGGTCTTGGAAGGATAGACACATAAACCAATAGAGAAATGCAGAAAGAGACCCCTGTGCATACAGACAACTGATTTTTGACAAAGGAGCAAAATTAATTCAATGGAGTAAGGATAGTCTTTTTAACATATTGTACTAGAACAACTGGATAGCCACTGGCAAATAAAACCTCAACCTAAACCTCACATCTTAGACAAAAATTATCTCAAAATGGATCATAGACTTAAATGTACAGTGTAAAACTAAAAAGCTTTCAGAAGATGATGCAGAAGAAAATCTTCAGGATCTAAGGCTTGGTGGAGTCCTTAGACATGATACCAAATGCATGACCCATAAAAGAAAAAAAATGATAAATTATACTTCATCAGAATTAAAACCTCTGCTCTATGAAAGACCCTATTAAAAGAATTAAAAGACAAGCTACACACTAGGAAAAAATATTTGCAAACCATGTATCTGACGAAAGACTACAGTCTAGAATAAAGAACTCTAAAAATTCAACAAAGAAACAATCCAATTTAAAAATAGACAAAAGACTTGAACAGATATTTCACCAAAGAAGACATATGAATGGTAAATAAACATATGAAGTGATGCTCAACATCATTATCTATGAGAGAAATGCAAATTAAGACCACAATGAGATATTCCCACATATCTATTGGAACAGCTGAAATGAAAAACACTGATAACACCAAACGCTGGGGAGGATGCTGAGGAACTGGATCGCTCATACACTGCTGGTGGAAATGTACAACGGTACAGCCACTCTGGAAAACAGTTGGCAGTTTCTTATAAAACTAAACACATGTTTACTATCCAACCCAGAAGGCACACTCCTGGGCATCTGTCTTGGAGAGGTGAAAGCTTATGCCCATACAAAAATCTATACAGGAATATTCATAGTGGCTTTATTTATAATAGCCCAAAAACTTGAAACTATCCAAATGTCCTTCAAGGGGTAAATGGTTAAACAAACTCTGGTACATCCAGAGTTTGGCTGGAGCCACTTATTAAGCAGCAGGGCCCAGAGGAGGAGTGTGACAGGCCCACCTTTGGAATACTACTCTGCAATAAAACAGAACAAACTTGATACATGCAACAACCTACGTGGATCTTCAAGGCAGTTACAAGAACAAAATGTCAAAAGTCAACTCTCTACTCTCAATGGAAAATTATTTGGTCCCGTATATGTTGGAGGGAGGGGGAGAAAAGGATTTATAAAATACCGTGAAAAACAAACATGATTTATGAGGCTCTGAGCATCCAGAGCCATCTACTAGGTGACCAGACAAACAGGAGAAGGAAGTAATCTCAGAGGTCACCAAACACAAAGATTCTCAACTGTGTGCAGGGTAAACCTTTTTTCTTGCCCTAATTCTGCTACATAGAACAAAGATGGTACCATCTTATGTCTTAAGGTAAGAGACTAAATTTTCTTCAGGTTTATATTCTCAAAGATGGATTCTTTTCCTTAATCCAACCCTTGAGATTCATGCCAGAAAATTGAAATTCTAACCTTCCCAAATTTTATAACTCTTCTTACAGGCAGTATAGCACAGGGGTTTAGAGTGTGGACTCTGTGGTATGAGTGCCTAGGTTAAAATCCTAGCTTGTCCACTTAAAGCTCTGTGACCTTGGGCAAGTTACTGCTTTGTGCCTCAGTTTCTCCAACTCTACAATGGAGATAATAGTCCTATCTCCTTTATAAGAATGTTATGAGAATTACCTTAATATATGCATGGTATCTTGAACAATGCCTGCCACATAAGTGTTACTTATCATTATGACTAACACTGATAAACCCCATATTAGTTCTACAGACCCACCTGGATCTCAGACAGATACACTAGCCCAGAAATGAAGTTGTCAGTGGAAGTGGCAGTGCCAGCCCAGGAATCTCTGTCTAACATTGATACAAAAACCCCAGATAGAGGAGAAGATTCTCTCAAATTTTAGCTTTTTCTCCCCAACTCCAAGGATGACTGAGAGATCTCTGTTCATTTTCTCTCCTCCAAGCTATGTACGCTCTGCAGCTGTCTCGGGCATTCTACAATCTTGAGAAGAGAATACAAACTAAAAAAAGGCAGTAGACAAAGAAAAACCATTGCCACCTTGTGGCTTTTCAGAGAATTTTTCTTCACACCTCTGCACTACCCAAGTGTCTTCTTGTTCTAGAACACGGTCACTCTGCAGATCTGAAATTGTGGCAGGTGGCCAGAGCACATCCAGTGATGTGCAGCACAACACTTAAGAGCTGAAGTGCCCTTGAGATCACCTGGCAGAGCATCCTCACTTAACGCAGAGGAAAACTGAGGCCCAAAGACATGCGGGGCTTGTCTTCAACCAAAGCCAGCACTGGGCTGTGGGTGTCTTGAACCCTGTTTCCAATGACCTCTTTACCATAAGATGCTGGAGCTCACAAACACAATTTGGAATTCAAATGCTCTTGAAAAAGTCAAACTCGTATCAGTGCTCCTCTATCCTGACACAGCTACAAAGCCACGGGCAGAGGATGTCCATGAAACCACAACAGATGAGGGTTACACAGGAAATGTTACCTCTTCTGTGCACTCAAGCAAGAAGAAAGAGCATACAGCTTCATGCTAAAATAAAACTAAAATAAAACTCTAATTGCCTCTATTTCTGGCTGGTGAGCTTATTCTTCAGGCTCCGGATTTCATTTCAAAGGAACATGAAATACTGGACTCTGCCAGGGGCTCTTGGTCTATTTTCTCTCCCACAGCTTTAAGACTTTTTAAATTCTTGCTCTAATGTCACTGTTCTAGCAAGATCCAGGCACTTCTCCTTCTTTGTATGTTTATACTGACAACAATTTTAATGACGAAATTTTTTTTCTCCTGGAAAACCCCATACTCTAAACTTTTACTTATTGTTTTTTAAAAAAATTGTTAATCCTCCCTCACAAACAAAAGACTGTGAAAGGCTTCCGTGAACTAAAGCCGTAGTACATCGTGCACAGGGTATTGAATATTCTCAAGAACAATGACAGCTGACATACTCAGACAGAATTAGCCTTGGTTCCAAACCAACCTGATGTTAAGCCACGACAACATGGGTGTCGTGCCTCCTCCAATGATCCAGACAGTGAAGAACACGATGAGAAGGGTGGTCGTGAACATCATCTGGCGAGCATAGGATGCCGTGTCACGGATGGCCAACGCAAATGCCATTGCTCCCCTGAGGCCTGCGGGGACCAAAGAGGAAGATCTGCTTATAAGGATTAAATGACAATATTGTTTCAAAATCCACTGCTGCCATTTGGAGCCAATAAACTTGATTCATTCATGCTTCAGGGGCCAAGTTGTTTTATTCAGAAAGGAGGACCTTAAAGGCACAATTTTCTTTTATTTGATGTTGTCTTTTGCAAAACTCCCCAGTAGAATGAGAAAAGCATTGCACTGCTTTGTACAGCATGGTTTTTAGAATAATAACACTCTTATTACTTAAATGATTCTCCTGCTAGTAACATGAAGTCAAAATAAATATAAATAAGTAATAATATAAACTAAAACTGCGATCCCAACAAAACCCAAGCACTACACAGTCAATGTGAAAAAAAAAAAAACAACGAAAAACAACAGGCTGGGTACTAGTATGTCAAATTTGTGAAAATTAGTTCAACATTTCCTTAGCAAAAGGGGAAGCCACACAGAGAAGTGAAAATACCACCCAATTTATATCAGGGGTGGGGAACTCTTTCTGTAACCAGCCAGATATTAAAGATTTTAGGTTTTGTGGGCCAAGAGGCAAAATCAAGAATATTATGTGTGTACTTAGATCTTAGAGACAAACATTTCCACAAATTTTTATTATCAAAAGTCAATAATAATAATTGAGGCCACTTTGTTGTAATACAGGTCTACTAATGAAAAGAGGGAAATTCTTTTTGGAGGGGATATTTTGCTCAATTGCTGTTTCAAAGTCAGTGTTCTCTATCATCAAATAGCGTGTAAATATTCAACTGTATAAGGCATTCTTAGCTTGTGGGCTATGTAAAGACAGGCACTGGCCAGATTTGGCCCAGGGGTTGCAGTTTGCTGATCCCTAATCTGCATTAACGGATTTTAAGAGAAACACCATCAGTTTAATGTTTTGGAGTTCATCTTTCTAAGCTCTTTTGTTTCTTTTCCATATCATGCTCATAATTTATTTTATAGTAAAGACTGAATCTGGCTGGGTGCGGTGGCTCACACCTATAATCCCAGCATTTTGGGAGGCCAAGGTGGGTGGATCACCTGAGGTCAGGAGTTCGAGACCAGCCTGACTAATATGGTGAAATCCCATCTCTACCAAAAATTAGCCGGGCATGATGGCATGTGCCTGTATTCCCCTGCTACTTGGGAGGCTGAGGTGGGAGAATCACTTGCATCCTGGAGACGGAGGTTGCAGTGAGCCAGCATGGTGCCACTGCACTCCAGCCTGGGGGACAGAGCGAGACTGCGTCTCAAAAAAAAAAAAAAAGACCAAATCTATACTTTTTGTACGTATCTAGTATGAATTTTTATTCACCATGGGCAAGATTGTGTGCATAACACGTTAGAGAATAAAAAGTTAGACCTACTCATCTGTTTGTACATTTTTCTACTTTCCCAATTTCACAATTATTAATATATGTAATCTGAGTGCTTCACTACAATTCACTAAAGAAGAGTGACATCAATAAAAGTTACATTGAACACAAAGTTAATGTTTTCCATTAATCTGTCCTAGTGAAATATTTATATATATCTAGGTCACCCTACAGCCAGCCAACTATGTCCCTGGTCCATATTTAAGCCTCTCAAGGGATGTTGACTCAAAGAAGAAAACTTGGGCATCAGAGAGAGACCCCATATAATACATTTTTCTTTGTTTCATTAGGTAAGCATGGTAAGAAATATGAAAGTGAAATCTGTGGTGTTTCATAGCCTTGACGAATGAGTTCCTTCTGATAGGCAGATTTCTCCCAGCATAAAATATTTTTTATTGGAGATATCATTAAACAGCACTGTGTACTTCTCAGCCTTTTAGTACAGAAGCCAATAAGCATATTTCAGTTGACCCAGATGACAGGGTTAGCTCCAACTCATCTTTCTCTTGTCCACTGGCATATTCCTACTGTGTACGTAGAAGCTTATCTGCCCAATGGACGGCCACAGCTTACATGGCTTTACACATGGTCTCTTCATCCTCCAGGAACTGCATGCACCTGATGGGCTTCGAGTTCTTGTCCACTTCATAGACAATGGGAATAGCAGCTGGCAGGTTCTGCTCTGCAGAGACCCTCCAGATGCTTGACAATGCCAGGGAGGCTGTTGCCATGAGCTGTAATCAGTACCTATTTCCCCTCCTTGATCTGGGGAACTATTTCTTCATTCCAAAGTGGCAGAGCTCTGGCAGACGTGTCCTTTAGACTCTCACAAGAGGGTAGCTGATCTTCAGTGAGGTCTGCATGCCTGCGATCTTTACTGATGCTGCTGTAGAAGGGATGACTGGGCTCCATGGGAGGTGGTGGGACATCACAGGAACGCCTCCAGATCTTTACTATGCTTGGCAGAAGTTTCTGCTTTATGGAGGTCAGTCAGACCCCCAGAGTGCCACTCATTAAGGTCCCAAGTCCTCACTACAGGCAGCCACATCAGGTCAGTGGCATCCAGCACTATCCAGAGCATCCGGATTGCTCTTTTCTGCACTGAGGTGAAGCAGATGTCGAACTTATAGCCAGCATCTTGCAGCGTCTGTCCCCTGCACTTGCCTCCTTGTGGCCCCCAGCCTCAGGGCAGTGATGTACCAGCTGCTGAAGCAGTTCTCCAGGTTCCAGGCACTAGCCGTGCCAGATCAACAGCTTGTAGGTGGCAGTGGTGGTCAACCTCACCATCTTTCTGCATTACTCCATGTATCTGACATTTAAACCAGACTGCTGCCCTTCCCTGAATGAGCCAGGCATGCCAATGCTTTTCTGCCTTCCCAAACAGCTGCCTCCTGAAATTCCATTCTTCCAAACCTCGCTCAAAGGCCACTCCCTTTGCGAAGATGGCTCTGAGTCATTCTCTTCTTGTCCACATTTCTTTCAAACCTCTTTTGTGCAAATCGCCAACCTCTCCTGGAAGAAAATTAACTCTTTGTATACCTGCCTCCCTGCAGCAGACTCTGAGCTCTATCAAGGAGGCTGGTCTTTGCATCCTCCACAACCTAGAGTTGTGGCTTATGAAAAGAGGATGCTGAACAAGTGTTTGTGAGAGTGAAAGGAAATCATCTTAGAGGAGCATACCTGTATCTAAGTTCAGAGGCAAGCTAGCGTGAGACAAAATGACTGCTTTACTGAGCAGTGCCTGTTGGTTTGATCTCAGTACGACTCTGTGAGGCCCCCAAGAACCACTGCGTGGCAGTAAAGGTAGCTGCAACTCACTCTCTGTCTTAAAAGGACAGAGGTACCTTTAAGGGTCACAGTAGCCTTGGCTGGGCATGGTGGCTCACGCCTATAATCCCAGCACTTTGGGAGGCTGAGGCGGGCAGATCACGAGGTCAAGAGATCGAGATCATCTTGGCCAACATGGTGAAACCCCGTCTCTACTAAAAATACAAAAGTTAGCTGGGTGTGGTGGCACGCGCCTGTAGTCCCAGCTACACAGGAGGCTGAGGCAGGAAAATCACTTGAACCTGGGAGGCGGAGGTTGCAGTGAGCTGAGGTCACGCCACTGCACTCCAGCCTGGCAACAGAGCGAGACTCTGTCTCAAAAAAAGAAAAAAAAAAAAGGGTCACAGTAGCCTTTTGCAACTAACTTCTCCCCGCTCTGTTCTGCAGACATGCTCTAACTTGGGTCTCATTTATCTAAAGCTGATGCTTACCACCCTCACTGCATCATCCACTCATGCCAGTTGCTCTCTCCTTTCTCTACTTCCACAGCTTTCTTTATTGTCCTTTGTGCCCTCGGTGGCTGTTCCAGACTTCTCAGCTTTACAGGGAAAGGGGGGGCATGTGGGAGACAGTGCCAATTAAGCATGATGATCACAGCTGCTAAATCCCAGTGTTGGGTTCCTCTTGCTTACATGAGTGTATTTTATTTCTTTTGCTCCACACAAAGTTAGAGCTGGGGGACCTCAGCTAATTAGTTCAATTTCACCGTTTTACAAGAGAGGATACTGCAGCTGGGAGGTGTTGAGTGACTTGGCCAGTGTTCTTTCTCATCAGGAGTTCAGGAGCTCTTTTCCTTCTAATTCTAGATCTGGTGCCCTTTGGGAAGCTTAAGGATTATGAAGATCTACTAGAAAACAATCAAGCACTTTAAATACTGTATCTCCAGGTCCCTTGAGTGGTAGTGATGAAATAGAAAGGCAAATATTTTAGGGGAGAACGTTCACATTTGGTAGTACAGTTTGTAAAATCAACACTAACTCAACTGAACATGTACATCTGTCTATTCTGCACTGCAGGGGATACAAATGGACCAGAAACTTGAATGCTTGTCTTTTTATGAACCTTATTGATTATATTTTAGTCATATTCTTGTTACCTGCTGAATAAAACTCATTTTCTTTTCACTTACGCCTTTTTACCTGAAAACATCATCATGTGTTGAAAATTCCAGCCAATCTTATGCCTTCTGCCCAAGTTGAGGAAGAAGGAGAGCGGGTAGATGTGCGCAGCTCTGCCCAGGAAGATGGCAACCTGACCACAAGGTGGAAGTTAAGGGCCCAACAGTTTCCAGAATGTCATGCCCCACAACCTCCAGCTGAGCATTTTAGGAATGCCGTGACGCCTCATCATAGTCCAGAGAACTGCCCAAAGAAGCCCGGTTGTCTAGTTTCCCTTTAGATAAGTTTCTCAGCAACAAAATGGGACTCATTTGGTCAACCTTCCCCACCTCCTGATTCATAGAGATCATTTCTAGCTTGTTATACACACTGTTGTAACTTCTTGATTTAATTCAACTGGCATTATCTATCTATCTATCTATCTATCTATCTATCTATCTATCTATCTAAATCTATCTAAAACGGAGCCCAGAAATAAGCTAAAGTACCACAGCATGAGGGGGCAGTTGAGAGAAGTAAACAGTGTGTGTTGGTCTCTACTAAAAGAAAAAAGCACTAGAAGGAAAAATTGCTAATCCTGTAGTCAAACTATAAAGAAAAAGTTTGCTGGATAAGCGCTCGCAGGCTTCATTGTCAAGTAAACATCAGAGACTTTAATGGCCAGGAAGAGCCTGCAAATAAAAGGTGGGGAAACTTAAAATATTCATAACACTAAAAGACATTCAGATCACTCACAAGAATGAACCCAGGGAGATATTTCTCTACCTAAGTAGCTAAAATGTCTTTTGGAGATGTAAGAAAGTGTGGAAAAAGGAACTCTACTGTGGAAACCAAAGAATTCAGGGAAACTGGTCCTTTGTCACTTGCTGAGTTTAGAACAGTGCAACTGAGAGAGCTGCACACTCCCCTTGTTAAAGAAGGGAACCCCTGTGGGAGCCAGAGGAACAGGGAGCTTCCGTTTTGGCGAAACACCAGCTGCAGGAACTGCAGCTGTTTCAGACAGAAGCCAGGGCGGAACTATCTTCTCTGTCTCCTGCAGGGTAAAGCATTGCCTGTTTTTCTTCCGTTTTCTTTCTGTTTTGTTTTAAGCAGAAGGAACCAGGTAATGCTTATAAAGCACATTCTATCCCAGAAGAGAAGCAAAAGTCCTTAAGTGGTAAGCAGTAGTTAGGATCTGCAGAGGACCCAGCTTGGCCTCTGCCAGGCCCTCATCTGTAAACAGGACTGTGCTTCCCCTATCTCTCACAGGGTGTCATGCTAGGAATACAAATCAAAACAACATGCAAGGTCTTTTTCAAAAAAGAATAAAAACACTGATCTTACAGATTTTTAGCTATTAGTCTGGTAAGCATGGAAATCCAAGAAATGAGCCACCGGTTTGAGCATAGGAAGCTCTTACTAGAAGGATTCCAGCATTGCATTAGGCCAGTGTCACTGTCCAGTAGCTTGGTGAGGGTTGGTCATTCATGCACAATAAATTAAGCCCAGAAGAGAAAAACACTCCTTTTTTGCCAGCATTCCAAAACCTAAGGATAATCATGAGGTCTCAAAAAAGGTAAATGGGAATGTCCAGCAATAGGGGACTGTGCTCAGTATCTTGAAATCAAGCCCCAGAAAAGTTTGCTTTAATAAAAACAGTATCTGAGGCCAAGTGAGCAAAACCCTCAGCTGCCCATCCACTGCTAGGCACACGAGAGAAGCCAATCCCCCAAACTATGTCTCTTTTCCAAAAACTGCATTTACAACAGGCCCAGAGCAAGAAAACAAGGATTTTTCTATTATATATTTTCTTCCCCTCATTTTTCTTTTCCCTTTTCCTCTTTTTGGTGGGGGTGGGGAAGAGTCTTTTCCACCATGATATGCGGCAGCAGGGCAGCTTGACAAAAAGTAGAGGCATTGCCTGCAAGCATCCCTGGGCAGTGTGAGGAAGGACTGCCCATGCTGTGGACGTAGTCTGGAGCAAGAGAAACAGAACCTTTGGGTCGTCCAAATCAGGGAACCTCCTGGATTGGAATTCATGCAGCAATGAATTGTCAGAAATAACACTGGGGACTGACATGGTTGCTGACTTTTAGACTAACCAAAAGGGCATTTTACAAAACAAACTATCACCTGCTGAGCACCAGTTTAACAGAAAGGTCATCTTACACAGAAAAGGCAGAAAGGATGATCTTGGAATACATGCAGCCCTTTAAGTCAAATATATTTAGTGTTATGAAATACCACTTAAGCCTTCTTTTTTTTAATCATAAAAATCCTGTGCAGTAGCACGGACTTAGTCACCTGTCCGAAACAGAAATAGCAATTATTATTTTATGATCGTTGATATTATTATTGTTATTTTATATTATTATTATTATGACTATTATTACTATAGCTTCTCCAACAGAGATCGTCTCTGCATGTAGAAAATGGTGGAAAAAGAAAAGGATACAAAAGCTCCAATGATGAAAATGGGGCTGAAAACGTGCTTCTGAAAGGTAAACAATGCCAGGCCCATGTAGGAGAAGATAAAGTTCTCTGCCAGGAAATGTAACACCTCAAAGAGCTGCACAGAGAAAGGAAAAGGAAGCTGTAAATGCTGCAGTTCCTCCTTCCCTGTGTTAGCAGGCAATTCATGAGTACCAAGATTCTCTCTTACCTGCTTGGTTCGACTTCTTGATTCCACTGACAGATTGTTGTAGGTGTAATGAGCTTGTGTGATTCCACAGAAAAGGACAGCTACAACACCTGTAAAAACACCCCCCAAAAAAATCAATGGAAAAAAAAGAGGCAGGGAGAAAAACCCTGCTGGAACAAAAGGTTAAGGTAGGCAAGCCTAGCATATCCACCTTCCTGAATATTTTTCAGACTTTCCTATTACTGGGCCGGGTGCGGTGGCTCACACCTGTAATCCCAGCATGGCAGGAGGCCAAGTCGGACAGATTGCTTGAGCCCAGAAATTTCAGACCAGCCTGGGCAACATGATAAAACCCTATCTCTACCAAAAATACAAAACATTCGCCAGATGTGGTGGCATGGGCCTGTGGTCCCAGTTACTTGGGAGAGCTGAGGTTAGAGGACTGCTTGAGCCTGGGAGGTCGAGGCTGCAGTGAGCCATGATCACACCTCTGCACTCCAGCCTGGGTGACAGAGGGCAACCTTTTATCAAAAAAAAAAAAAGTTTCCTATTACAGAACACTCCTCCAACCCGTCACTCTCTTATCAACCTGTCTGTCTCCCAATCCTGCCTTCCTTCAAAGCCAAGTACCTCAACATCCCCTTTTTGTTCCAGTTTTAAGGATATTTCTTGTCTCCTCTAAACTCCTCCAACTACCATCTGGTAGTTGGCATATAGCATTCATTCCCTCAAAGAGACTGTGAGGGCCCATCAAAATTTTTTTCATATTCTTCCCTGTTTTTAGAATGAATGAACTGCATTTCAAACTAATGCTTTATATTCATATATATTTTTTGACACAGGGGTCTCACTCTGTGTCAAAAAATATATATGTATATAACCCCACAGTGGATTACATATTATATATTCCTCAGTGGAGGGCAGTGGCATGATCTCGGCTCACTGCAGCCTCTATCTCCGAGGCTCAAGTGATCCTCCCACCTTAGCCTCCCGAGTAGCTGGAACTACGGGTGCATGCCACCACACCCAGCTAATTTTTGTATTTTCTTGTAGAGACAGGGTTTCACCATCTTGCCCAGGCTGGTCTCAAACTCCTGAGCTCCAGGGTTCCACCTGCCTTGGCCTCAAAGTGCTGGGATTACACAGGAATGTGCCACCGTGCCTGGTCTATATTTTTACACAGTCTAGGGCTTCAGACAAAATAGATCAAGAGTACTACTCCATTTATCCAAGCCCTGATCTATATTTCTGGTGAATGGTAACCATTTTGTTGTGTGAGACAACCGACACACCTGGGACTTTGCCTACACATTTATGGATTACAAACTGTAAGGAAGTGGAGCATTTTGCAATGCTGCATATAAAGATTTGCTACAGTATTTTGAAAGGGTGATAAAAGTACATCCTAAGTACCTGGATTATGTACAGTAATTGTACTTGAATCTTCTAATGGAAAAATTCATTTTTTTTAAATGAGAGAATGTGAGGAAGCAAAACCATGTTTCATCACACTAATACTATATGAAACTGACACCATGAAAACGTGATACTGAAAAACAAAGATTAGAGAGCCCAGAGACACAACAATGAAAAACTGTGTTCACATTCATCTGAGCAGATGCAAAATCACTTTTTTTTTTTGAGACAGAGTTTCGCTCTTGTTGCCCAGGCTGGAGTTCAATGGCGTGATCTTGGCTCACCACAACCTCCGCCTCCCGAGTTCAAGAGATTCTCCTGCCTCAGCCTCCCAAGTAGATGGGATTACAGGCATGCGCCACCACGCCCGGCTAATTTTGTGTTTTTAATAGAGACAGGGTTTCTCCATGTTGGTCAGGCTGGTCTCTAACTCCCAACCTCAGGTGATCTGCCCGCCTTGGCCTCCCAAAGTGCTGGAATTACAGGTGTAAGCTACCACGCATGGCACAAAAATCACCTTTTAAAGGACGCATATATTTTGCTTGTTATTGCTACTGTTTGCAAAATAACATAGCAATCAAGGGAAATATACAAATTTTAATAGATTACTTGAAATAGATCAAGGGAAATATACAAATTTTAATAGATTTTAATAGATTCTTTGCACCTTAACATCTACTTATAGTTAGAATGAGTACTCAAAAACATAACTGACTTTGGAATGATCAACTTTATCATTAAAATCTAGCTTTTCAGGCTGGGCATGGTAGCTCATGCCTGTAATCCCAGTGCTTTGGGAGGCTGACATAGGAGGATCACTTAAGGCCAGGAGTTTGAGACTAGCCTGGACAACATAGCAAACTCCATCTCTAAAAAACTAAAAAAGTTAGCTGGCTGTGATATGTGCCTGTGGTCCCAGGTACTTGGGAAGGTGAAGGGGGAAGATCCCTTGAGCCTAGGAGTTCGAGGTTACAGTGAGCTATGACTGTGCCACTGTACTCCAGCCTGGGTGACACAGCAAGACCCTGTCTCTAAAAAAATAAAATTAAAAAAAATCTGTAGCTTTTTGGAAAGTCTCACAATCCATTTAAGGCAGAACATTAGCCTTGCTCAGCAATCCTCCATATGGACACGTGCTGAACAGTTAAACTCCATGCAGCTGCTATCTAAAAATTCTTCCCTTCCTTCAAGCTCCCATAGCCCCCACTACAGTGAGGGCAAGGGTGGTCCAGAGTAGAGAAAACCTACCTGTAAATCCGCAGGCTTCTGCCAAGAGAAATGTGCTCCAGGACATGAGGAAGAAGAGTGCTGTCTCCAGCAGGGGGAAGCAGTGCAGTTTGGTAAACTTGGTCACGTTGACATTCTGTCAAGGACCCTGTCTCCAGGTATATGTATCACAGCCACCAAGAACCACACACTCTACTAGCCCAGGACCCCTCCCCAAAGGGCTAGCCTTTCTCTTCAGCCTTTTTTTTTTTTTTTTTTTTTGAGGCTCTAAAGCTGCTGGAGATCTGTTAAGTAATAAAAATTTAGCTTTCCAGTGGAACACAAGTTTTGTAGGGGCTAGAAAGAGGAAGAAACCAGGAGATACTGTTTAATGGGTACAGAGATGCTGTTTGGGATGATGAAAAAGTTCTGAAAGTAGGGGAATGGCTACATGACACTGTGAATGTACTTAATGCCCCCAGAATTGTGCACTTAAAAATGGTTAAATGACAAATCTTGTTAGATATGTTTTACCACAATTTAAAAAAATTAATCACGTAGGCCAGGCACAGTTGCTCACACCTATAATCCTAGCACTTTGGGAGGCCGAGGTGGGTTGATCACCTGAGGTCAGGAGTTGGAGACTAGTCTGGCCAACATAGTGAGACCCCATCTCTATTAAAAAAACAAAAATTAGCCAGGTGTAGTGACACACATCTGTAATCCCAGCTATTCAGGAAGCTGAGAATCACTTGAAACTGGGAGGCAGAGGTTGCAGTGAGCCAAGATTGCACCACTGCACTCCAGCCTGGGCAACAGAGCGAGACTCAGTCAAAAAAACAAAAAAATCATGTAATAAACCAAAAGTCATTGAATTTAAATGGGTGACTTGTATGGTATATAAATTATACCTCAATAAGTCTGTTTTTAAAATATTCAGCTTTCTAGAACAACTGGCAACTGGTTTTCCATGTTCCTTGAATGCCCATGGTTCTGAGAGGCACGGTCATGAGGCCAGGCTGGCTTGGTGGGTTGGTTGCAGCAGGGTTGTGAAGACAAGGCCTGTGAGACCCTGACCCCTGTGCACCACTGAGGCCACCTGAGTCCACAACAGGTGCCTAATGAAGGCATGGGAAAGAAAGAAATGCACAATTCCTGGGGCAGCTAACAGGTGCTGGTGTCATCTTTTGGGACCAGAGATCCTTCTCGTAACAGTGCCATTTGACACAGAGCCACCACAGAAACATCTCATGAGGGATTTCACTGAGTAATATACATCTCCAGGGCATCGAAAGGGCCCTTGTGAAGAAAGCAATTTAAATCTGCACTATCCAATGTGGTAGCCACGGGCCACATGTGGCTACTGAACAGTTACAATGTGGCTAGTCCAAATTGAGATGTGTAGTAAGAGCAACAAACACATCATATACATATATACATATTTTGAGATGGTGTTTTGCTCTGTCACCTAAGCTGGAGTGCAATGGTGTGGTCTCGGCTCACTCAACCTCTGCTACCTGGGTTCAAGCGATTCTCCTGCCTCAGCCTCCCGATTAGCTGGGATTACAGGCATGTGCCACCACACCCAGCTAATTTTTGTATTTTTAGTAGAGACAGGTTTCCGCCATGTTGGCCAAGCTGGTCTCAAACTCCTGACTTCAGGTGATCTGCCCACCTCAGCCTCCCAAAGTGCTGAGATTACAGGCATGAGCCACTGGCACACATACCATATTTCAAAGGCTTGGCACAAAGATAGGATGTATAAAATCTCAGTAATTATTTTTATCATAATGTTATTTTTTTATATCAATTACATGTTGGAATGATATGGTTTAAATTACATTAGTAATGCCCACCAAAGAGATATGATCCAGGACTCAGCACACCTGTGAGGGGGTGCCTGCTCTTGCCACACTGTTTTTTTTTGTTTTGTTTTGTTTTTGAGAAAAGCTGGCATAAAGCACTTTTATTGCAAATAATAAAACTTGAAACTTATCTGTGGTGCTGCAGGGAGGGGGCAGCAATGATTTCTCTCACCAAATCACTACACATGACAGCAAAGGGTGAGAAGGGGCAGAGGGAGGAAAAGCCAGGAAACTTTGAGATCAGCAGAGGGAGCCAAGCATCGAAAAACAGGAGATGCTGAAGCTGCGATGGCAGCATCATTCTTAAGAGAATGTTCAAGTATTTGTCATGATGGCTGGGCTTTCATTAGGTGTTAAGTCTACAAACAGCACCTTCAATTTAAACTGTCAATTAAAGTTCTTAAGATTTAGGAAGTGGTGGAGCTTGGAAAGTTATGAGATTACAAATTCCTGAAAGTCCATTAGAAAAACCACAGGATGGAAAAAAAAATAAGGCACAAAGAAGGCTTCAGAGGTCCCTGCTGGCCCAGGGACAGATACCTGTAGTGCCCAACATCGCAGTGAAAATGATCTGCTTTCAAAGGCAGAAGGTTTAAGGGGAGGGTGGGGTGGTACTGGTGGAGGCAAAGGCTCTCCCCATCCCCACTTCAGTTTTAGGTAGGACTTTTAATTTAACCCAATGACATCTCTCAACTTGGAGGATAATTTAGCCCTCAACAGTGCCTCAAATCTGTTATGGCTTTGCAGCACAGCAGCAAGAATGTTTAATATATAATAGATTGAAATTTCATCCAAAAAATTAAGATATTCTTGCAACCTCCCCCCCCAACACGGATTCCTATTTTAAAGTTAACCTATGACTTGTGCTGTTTATACTTGAACATGTACTTAATTGGAAACCTTCAGTCCAAAAGACTGAAACTGAATCTTCACCCCAAAATGAAAACAAAATAAAATGAATAACTTGAGGTTTACATGGCATATAGTTTAGGTAAACACACACATGAGGGGAAAGGGGAAGAGGAAATGGATGGGTCAGAAGCAAAGCTGAGTGACAGAACACATTCAGTCAGGACAGATGTCTATACAGAGTGGAATGGAACATCAGGAAAAGCTCCATATGGATTCATGTGCATGTATCTGGAGGCACCAGATCCCTCCATGGCAGATTCAAGAACAAGGAGCTAAGGGAGGAGGCCATTCTTGTCGTTCCAGTTTTAGAAGTTCCACATGGAAGACAAGAGTGGCACATGGTGGGATGATGCCTGGGTGTCCAGTGGCACCATAGGCATAATCTAGAGATACAGTCAGTTTGGCTCTCTGACCCACACTCATCTGGGCAACTCCTTCTTCCCAGCCTCGCATCGCCTCCTGCTTGCCTAGCATAAACTTAAAGGGCTTGTTTCTGTCCCAGGAGGAATCAAATTTCTTTCCATCTTCAAGCATCCGGGTGTAGTGCACCACGCAGGTCTGGCTTCACTTCGGGAAGGTGCACCCGTCTCCTGGGGAGATGGTTTCCACCTGCACTCCCAGGGCGGTGGCGGATGCTGGGTGGGCAGGCAGCGGGATGGGCAGCATGGACCGACAGCATCCAGACTTTGTTTTTTAGTTTGTTTAAACTAAATACTGGGCCATTCTTTGCTTATGGAAGGCCACCAATTAGCTGTCACCACATAATACCTTGCGGCCCTGAACAGCAGGTGGCAGCAGCTAGCTGGGACTAAAGTACTTCCCAGCCAGTAGTCCCTGATGCCCAGCCTCCTCCTGGCTCTTCAGCTCTTTTGGCCCCCCTGAAACTGATGTTCCAATTGGATCACAAGGAACAGAGAGAAAAAGCAAAGGTGAAGACAGAGTGAAGTCTAAGGTTGCATTCCTAAACGTTTTCTCAGACTCTCAGCTAGAGACCCAATCGTCACGATTCAACAAAGTGACATATTTCAGGAGCCATCACACCCCAGTGAACAGTCAGTGTAAGATTCCGATTCGAAAGAACAGCTGAGAACTTTCTTTTTGAAAGTATAATGCCACACACACACACACCCAGGCAGGAGCCGAAACTACAAAAAGGATATTAGAGCAGTCACAACACCAGTCACAGCTCCCATGGTAAAAGAGCCACTAAATATACCTAGAAAAATGCCAACTGACTTAAAAAAGGCAGCAGCATCAAAGGCGTGAGTGTTCAGTCCTGCTGGCTGGTAGGCAACAATAGACCTGAAGTTTAAAAAGAAGAGAGAGTTTTTTTAAAAGACTGCACTGGTTTTACACCATGGTACCTGATAATATCGACAAACGTTTTTTGCCAAGCATTGGCCAGGGCAAATTCACTTAATTTAATCTGCAGCCAGCATTGCCCAGGGTAAATTCACTTAATTTAATCTGCAGCCACCATATTACGCTGGCATCAGCATTCTGATTGCTGCTTGGCACACAAAGCAATGCAATTTTATCCACAAACCTGATAAATCTCATTTAGAAAAACGTCCAATTCAATATTTAACACATTTAAGATGAGCCTCTGAATTTTGCCCAAAGCATACAGGAAACTGTGATGTCTCTTCCCCAGCAGAAACATTGCTACTTACGAGGACAGTACAATAGCAACAGCATCATTTAGGACGCTCTCTCCAAACAGAAGTGCGTAAAGATCCACGTCTGCATGCAATTCATTAAATATTGCCAGCACAGTCACTGAAAAGTGAGCCAAAAGCACAGATATTAGTTTTGGTTTCTGATCTTAAAGCACTGATTACAGATTTATAGAGGCAATTCCTGTCTTGAGTAGGACTGGGTGGTTCAAGAGACAGCAAGGGAGTCAAAGATGGACTTGCCTATCTGTGGCAGAAATGAAAACGGCAATCTTCCATATCTGAAGGAGCTTTGAGATGATGCTTGAGTCTAATAACACTGCACCAAAACACTATGCTTTCCACTGTGATCCTATCATACTTTGAAAGTATGTTATAGAACTTCAAAAAATAAAGATGTCTCTTTGATTTCTCTGGCTCAATAGAGCCAACATTAAAATAACAAAGTTATTACAAAAAGTGATTAATGAGATTTTGGCTGGGCACAGTGGTTCACGCTTGTAATCTCAGCACTTTGGGAGGCCGAGGCAGGTGGATCACCTGAGGTCAGGAGTTCGAGACCAGCCTGACCAACATGGTGAAACCCAATCTCTACTAAAAATACAAAATTAGCCAGGCATGGTGGTACACACCTGTAATCCCAGTTACTTGGGAGGCTGAGGCTGGAGAATCACTTGACCCTGGGAGGCAGAGGTTGCAGTGCGCCAAGATTGCACCATTGCACTCTAGCCCGTGCAACAAGAGCAAAAACCCATTTCAAAAAAAAAAAAATTAATTAAATATTATAAATTCCAACTTTGTGCCAAGCCTTTGAAATATGGTGTGTGTGTGTTGCTTAAAATAATAATGACGGGGGGGGGCGGGGGCAATATTGCCCCTGGCTAAGAACCAACCCTCTAGATACATGAACGAAAGCCGTGTTTTATCTCAACACTCATACCCAACTACCCTCTCTCGATGGTTTCCACCATAGGACTGCAAAAACTAAACACTTACTTTCCCAGCTTCCCTTGCAGAAAGCATCACCTCTTCCTGTTGGGAAGAGGGCGGAGAGGCCAGACACCAATGCAGTCATCTTTCCTCCATGCAGCGACTGATGTGTGACTGAAACCCCAGAGCAGTGCAGCAGAAAGACTGAGTGCCTGGATGCCTGATTGTCGTGGAAGCCATGACATCAGCCCAGTACTGGTACCCAGGATAAATATCTACTTGTTTAAGCAGGGATTAGCCAGGTTTTTCTGTTCTTTGCAGCCAAAAGCATTACTAATTGATACAATTAGGAAACCAAGCCAAACAAATGTTTACTGAGTTATTATAAGCCAACCAGTCTTGTAACCACCCCCCAACCCAGTTCAAGAAATGGAACTTTCTCAGTCCTCCATATGTCCCATCCCAATCTGAAGCCTCTTCCTTCATTTAAAGGGAATCACTAACCTAAATTTTATGGTCATCATTTTCTTGCCTTTCCCTATAATTTAGTCACCCAAATGCACATTCCCTGACACTATCATTTGGTTTTGCCCACTTTAAAAAAATGTGTTTTACATCTTTTTACTCTATAGGTTCCCCTTCCATTCCTTACCATTGGCTTTTGTCCCATAATGCCCTATTGTTTAGTTCCCTCATGTCTGAATTTTCCAATCCTTTTTTTTTTTTTTGAGACGGAGTCTTGCTCTGTCACGCAGGCTGGAGTGCAATGGCGCAATCTCAGCTCACTGCAACCTCCGCCTCTGGGTTCAACCAATTCTCCTTTCTCAGCCTCCCGAGTAGCTGGGATTACAGGGACGCACCATCATGCCCGGCTAATTTTTTGTATTTTTAGCAGAGACGGGGTTTCATTATGTTGGCCAGGCTGGTCTCAAACTCCCGACCTCAAGTGATCTGCCTGCCTTGGCCTCTCAAAGTGCTAGAATTACAATCGTGAGCCACCATGCCCGGCCTGAATTTTCCATTCCTGATGCATGCAGTTCTTTCATAACTTCTATCACGTTCTTAATTTCCTTTAGCTGCTTTTGGAATATTAATAAAAATTTACCTTTTAGGGGCCTATTTTTCTTCCGGTATGACTTTATTAACTGTAGCTTTATTATTCAGAGGGTTTGTTCTCATATTTCTCTTACAATATGTTTGCACAAAGTTCAACCTCAATCCATTTCTGTTGCTCGTATTTAAGTGGGGTGTGTAAGGGGTAGGAGTGGGCCCAGAAGAGCTCTCCTAGTTTCATGGCTCCAGGGCTCCCTCTTCTGGGTTTTACGTTAAACTATTAAAAACATGGCCTCTGGGCCGGGCATGGTGGCTCACACCTGTAATCCCCGCACTTTGGGAAGCCGAGGTGGGTGGATCACCTGAGGTCAGGAGTTCCAGACCAGCCTGACCAACATGGAGAAACCCTGTCTCTACTAAAAATATAAAATTAGCCGGGTGTGGTGGTATATGCCTGCAATCCCAGCTATTTGGGAGGCTGAGGCAGGAGAATAACTTGAACCCGGGAGGCAGAGGTTGCAGTGAGCCGAGATCACGCCATTGCACTCCAGCCTGGGCAACAAGAGCGAAACTCTGTCTCAAACAAAACAAAACAAAACATGGCCTCTGGCTATGGCCACCTTCTCAATACTTTCTGAGATCCACTGCCTCTGGTCCTCTTCTCCTTTAGTGTCTGAGCTTTCTTCCTCCTTACATGCCCTGTCAATCAGGGTTTATGGTCTTAGCAGTTAGTTTTTAGGGAGCGACTCTGTCCTTTCAGAAATATCTTTGCTGGGTATTTCTGAGAGCCCTGACCACTCATGCCACTCCTGCAGCCTCTAATCTCCTCCAGTCTCCTTCCATTTGCCCACAAATTGGTGCCTATAAAGCTCCCTCCTATTTTTAACTATGATCAGATATGCCCACAAACCTATTTATTCTCAGTAGGGACCCCTCCTTTTGAGAATAAACACTTGTGGAAAATTTTTAGGTTCCCTGACAGTCAAAATGATCAGCACCCCCCTTTCTCCTCTGCACAGTTGCTATTTCAGTATGCAAGTCTCACTGCTGGTGGTAGATAGTGGGATGCGCTGTCCATAAGTTTCATTTTATTTTAAGACAAAGTGTCACTATGCTGCCCAGGCTGGACTTGAACTCCTGGGCTCAAGTGATCCTCCCATCTCAGCCTCCTGAGTAGCTGGGACAACAGATACATGCCACCATGCCTGCCCTGTCAGCTCTGTTTTCTCTTTTGCTGTCTTGCTTCCTCTATTCTTGTTAGGGATTAAGGGACGTTTCAAAATGACACTATTCTCATCATACCTTCCTTTGAAAAAAGTTTATTTATCGAGGGTAAGCAAACATAATTTGGACTTGAAAAATGTCTACTATATCATGAGGCTACTCTGCATTATTATAAATCAAGGAGCTAAAATCACTACTTTATGCATTCAGACACTAACCAGACATCAATAGGGTGTATGCCCATCAGCAGTTCTTAAAGGACATATCATCTTCACAATACAGATGTTAACACAAGATGCAAAGCTAATCTCTTTCTTTCATCCTTAAATACAGCTCAGCAGGTTACACAACAGGAAAGATCTTTAGGAATTAGGCTTTACAAAGTTATTTTCTGTATTATTTATCACATGAGAAATATATGTGGCTCCTCACATGAAACTTTTACTCCAGGAGTTCATCATAATATGACATAACAATTGGCTTATTTTAACCCAATGTTGAAGAAAAATGAACAGTGATAATGACAATAATTATTGAGCACTTACCATGAAGCAGGCACTATGCTAGGCATTTTACAATTCCATTTAGTTCTCATAAAACCCCATATGGCGGGTGGTGTTCTCATTTCCCCCAATTCAGAGTTTAAAAAACAGGCCCTGTGTGATGGGCTGCTTTATGCTGCAGTGTCGAAATTCCTCCAAATCTCAGTGATTGATTATATGAAAAATCTTCTTCCTCACCCATATAGCATGTGCACTGTGGGTTAGCACAGGAGGCCTCTATTCACATCAACCCCTCAGGGACTCAATACTGATAGAGGCTGATCTCGATGGACAGCCCAGGCTTGGCAGGCTAGGAGCCCTGGGTCCTAAGACTCTATCAGTCAGGGTCCTGGCAGAAAACAGATGGCACCCTCAAATTGAACAATTTGAGGAGAGTTTAATAGAGAAGTTATTTATAAAAGTGAGGGCAGAGTACGGGGAAACCATAAGAGAGAAGGCAGTACTTGTGACTGGAATTGGGGAGTTTTTGTATCATTGCTAGGCTGAAGGCTCCAGGAAAAAGACTGATTACACCAGAACCTGGAGCTATACAGAGAGGGTGCCTCACAGGAGCTATGGCCTCTGATCAAGGGATGCAGATGGTCTGCCTGACTCCTGCATCTTCATTCTCTTCCCAGGCTCCCACTGGTGTTCCCCCTTGGACAAATCCAATGGGAAACCAGAAGGCAAAGAACCCTCTGGCATGTTCCGTACAAATCAGCCTCCGGGGGCCAGGAGGAGGGTGGAGCGGGGTGGTGAGTCAATCATCTGCAGGGTCAAGCAGAAGACACTCGACACAACCACCACTGGCCAAGAGGGCTCAGCACACAGCAAAGTTGGAGGATTTAGTCAAGTGAGGGTCTGAGCTACATGGGCGCCAAAGGCCTTCCAACTTTGGAACATGGTTTTCCTGAAATACTAGTTACTTATGGTTAAAAAAAAAAAGGCAATATATACTTAATTCATTTATTCAAGACAAAAAAGCATATTTATTTATTTATTTTTTTTTTTTGAGACAGGGTCTTGCTTGTTGCCCAGGCTGGGGTATGGTGGTGTGATTATAGTTCACTGTAGCCTGGAACTCCCAGGCTTAAGCAATCCCCCCACCTCAGCCTCCCAAGTAGATGGGACCACAGATGCATACCACACCTGGCCTAAAAGCATAATTAATAATAATAACAATAAACACTTATATAGCACTGACCTAAGTTTCAACTTCTCATTCTCCCTGCTCATTATCCTCACAAAACAGGTCAGGAACCCTGCTGCACCCCTCCTGAGCAAGTCTGTGCCTGACCACAAGGAGGGATATGGGTGCTGACAACCGGAAAACGATGGGATGGGGATGACAGACTGGGTAAGTGGTTTCTAATGGGAGAGATGAAACAGACTGCCCTCCTCCCTACAGCAGGACCCTTGAAATCAGGGTGAGCAGGGTCACAGCTGTTTCCAACTGGACACAGACTGAGAAATCACAATTAACTAACTGGAGACCACTGGGTGCAGGCAGTGGGAAAAACAAAAGAATGGCAGATATATGAAGAAGGAAAAACTCAAGGACCTAAATGTGTTCATTCAACTAACTTTTCTTGAACACTTCATCCGTGTACTCAAGGGCACTTAGCACTTGTGAGCACTCAGTACAAAGTGGCAAGTACTGTCGTGTACAACACAGACCTAACTCAAAGATCTGAGGGAGCAGATATTGAAGGAGTCTAGGAAGAGTGACTAGGTAGGTGGCACATTTGAACCAAGTCCCAAAGGATGAGCAAAAGACTGACCAGCCCAAGTGATGCAACTAGAGAAATAGTCTTGGACAACACATATCCCAAATCATGAAACCCGTGCCAAGTGTGGTGGCTCACGCCTGTAATCCCAGCACTTTCACAGGCCAAGGCAGGCGGATCTTTTGAGCTCAGACATCTGAGATCAGCCTGGTCAACATGGTAAAACCTCGTCTCTACAAAAAATACAAAAATTAACCAGGCATGCTGGTAGTCCCAGCTACTCTGGAGGCTGAGGTGGAAGGATCACTTGAGCCCTGGGAGGTCAAGGCTGCAGTGAGCTGAGGTCATGCCACTCACTGCACTCCAGCCTGGGCGACAGAGACCCTGTCTCAAAAAAATATAAATGAATGAATGAATGAATGAATGAAATAGAAACCTGTGAGTCAGGCTGATTGACTCAAAGAGTACAAAGGTGATGAATTAAAATTGGGGAAATGACATCATGATGGCTCACAGGAAGGAATGGTACTTCTGTTCTCTGGTGGCTGCGTAGGAAGGCACCACGGGGTGGAAATGTGTTTTTTTCCTTTAATTGTGGATCCATCTAAAACAAAAGCCCACCAAGATGGCACATGGCAGCCATGACACATGACCACAGAACAGAGAAGGCTCCCTGTCACAGTACAGCCTACACTATCCCACACATACTGTGTCACCTTCAACCAGAAGACCAATGACTCATGTCTCAAGCCAAGTATAGTAATCAGGGACAAGGATTCTTATTCCTTCATATCAGTCAATACCACTGTTTCCTAATACTATAAGGTTTTCTGTTTTATTTTTTAAAGACAAGATCTTGCTCTGTCGCCCAGGCTGAAGTGCAGTGGTGCAGCCACAGCTCACTGCAGCCTGAAACTCCTGGGCTCACGCAATTGTCTTGCCACAACACTCCTACCACGAGCAGCTGGGACTACAGGCATGTACCACCATGGCCAGCCAAATTAAAAAAAATTTTTTTTTGTGGGGATGAGGTTCTACTATGTTGCCCAGGCTGCCAATATCAGAATTTCTGCTTGATGAACCAGGCACTAGAAGTCAATCTGGTCTTGTGGTCCTTAACTCTGAACTTAAGTTTTTATCTCTTTTATGACATAAGTTTTGAAACAACAGATTTTTTGGAGGCTGGCAAAACACTTCTAATTTACAAAAACATTCTACATTTCAGGAAGATTTCTATTAAAAAAGCAGTTAAAGTTAATGTCCTGATGTTTAATAAGTTTAAACTTTCAATTATCTAGAACTTCCATTTCTATAAAACCTTTACTGTACCGATCTCCATAGGTCAAGTAAAAATGGAGTAGCATGGTAATGCCTTCCATTATTTTCTACCATAGCATAGACACATTAAAGGGAAGTAATCTGGAAAAGTAAGCCTCTCTATCCAATTAAATGACGCAACACTGATAGCTCAGGAAACAATATCAATCTTTATGTTACACTAACTTCCCTTTACTTGTTAGTGGTACTAGTAAGATGTTAGTAATAAAATTATAGATGAGTATAGTTAGAAACACATTTTTAGACAGATAAACACCTTTCTCAGATTTATGAAGATCTATTTCTCCACAGACACACATCTGGAGACAGTCACAGACAGCACAGGATTAAAATAATAAAGCTAATTTTCAGAGATCTCTTTGGAAATATGCTTGGGTTAAGAGATGATCTGTTATTTATTTTTTAAACATGAGGAAAACTGGGAAATCTCTGCCTGAGTCAGATGTGGACATAGACCAGCATCATTTGGAGATGGTACACTCAGTGCCTTACACACGTTATTTCATTTCACCTTCAAAATAGCCTTAGGAAATAGGTGCCATCATTTCTCCTTTGTGGATGAGGAAACTGATGTGAGGGAATAATGTGTGCCCAGGCCACCTGATCAGTGATTGCCAGGGCTAGAACTCGACCCAAGGCCTGTGACTCCAAATCCCACCTTTTCACAAACCACAGTGCCTCGACAGCCAAGTCTTCAGTACTAATTTACTCAGGGTGTTTGTAATAAAATATGAGGGTAAGAGAGGTCAATATTTTTTTGGAACATCGAGATTCTTCAGAACTACCAACTGTCTAGAGTTATGCTTTCTGATGTGGTAACCACTAGCCACATGTGGCTATATACATTTAAATTATTAACATTGGCTGGGCGCGGTGGCTCACACCTATAATCCAAGCACTTTGGGAGGCCAAGGCAGGCAGATCACCTGAGGCCGGGAGTTCGAGATCAGCCTGACCAACACAGTGAAACCCCGTCTCTACTAAAAATACAAAATAAGCCGGGCATGGTGGTGCATGCCTGTAATCCCAGCTACTTGGGAGGCTGAGGCAGGAGGATTGCTTGAACCCAGGAGGTGGAGGTTGCGGTGATTGAGATCGTGCCATTGCACTCCAGCCTGGGCAACAAAAGCGAAACTGCCTCAAAAAAAAAAATTACTTAACATTAAAGTTAAAATCAGTCCCCCAATTGCACTACCCTACATTTCAACTGCTCAAAAGCTACATGTGACTACTGGTTACCACAATGGACTTGGCAGACTCTAGAATATCTCTATCTTGAAAGAAAGATCTATAAGATAGCACGGATGGAGAGGACCCCCCAAGGGACATGGTCAAGTGGGGTATCTTAATATCTCTAAGGTGATTACAGTTCAGAATATTAGAGGGCATTGGAGACAAAGAGTGGATCTTTCTTTTTTTTTTTTTTTTTTAATTTTATTTTTTTATTTATTTTTTATTTTTTGAAAGAAAGAAAAAGAGAGGAAAGAAAGTGAGAGTGAAAGAAAGAAAAAAAAAGACTGTACGAGAGAAAGAAAGAGGAAGGAAAAGAGGGAGAGAGAACAGGATTCTTGTTCTACTGCCCAGGCTAGA